>PVLC010003024.1:17297-33800 GCA_004027655.1 Graphiurus murinus
CCTCCGAGCTACACCCCCAGCCCTATTTTTTATTCTTTATTTTGAAACCGAGTCTCACTAAGTTGCGGAGTGCCTCACTAGGTAGCTGAGGCTGGCCTCGAACCCGGATCCTCCAGTCTCAGCCTCCCGAATGCTGGGATTACAAGCGTGCGTGCGCCACCACGCCCGGCTCAGCCTCAGCTACTTAGTGAGGCCCTCCACACCTCAGTCAGTGAGACCCTGTTTCAAAATAAAAAATAGGACTGGAGGCGTAGCTCGGGGTAGAATGCCCCTGGGTTCAATCCCCAGTACCTCAAAAAAAAAAAAAAAAAAAAGCAAATGGGGGAGTGTCAGATGGTAAGTACTGGTACAAAGGTGGAGAAATTAGAAACCTCATATGCTTTGGTGGAAATGTAAAATAAAACAGCTGCTCTGGAAAACCTGGCAGTTCTCAATCAACTAAACAGCTACCAGATACTATAACAATTCTACGACTACATATATAACCAAGAAAAATGAACATACATCAATACAAAAACTTACACAGAAGTGTTTCTAAGAGGAGTATTTCTAATAGCAAAATAGTGAAAACAACTCAAATGCCTAACAACTAAAAAATGGATACAAAATCTGGTATGACCAGTCATAAAGAATGACACTTTGAACTGAGTGTAGTGGCACACACCTATAATCCTACCCAGTACTAGGGAGGTTGAGACAGAAGGATCACAGGTATAAGGCCAGCCTCAGCAACTTATAGTGAGAACCTCTGCAAACTAAACCCTGCTGAGGGTTTAGTTTGGAGGTAGTATGCCCCTGAGTCAATGACAAATTCCAAAAGAAACCCTTCAGTATTAGAGGCCAGTGAAGACCTGTAGGAAGATTACCTTCGGGTTAGGTTGGAAATGCTATTATTTCCTTTCCTTTTTGGTGAGTGGGCAAAACACTTAATTTACTGGTCGTTAATTCTTTGGTACATGTTAATCAGTTGCCTAAGAAACCATGTCACTTTATAAGCCTTAAGTAGCTGTTAAAGAAGTTGGGTGTGGTGGCACAGGCTTGTAATCCCAGTATTTGGGAGGCTGAGACCAGAGGATCCAAGTTCGTGGCCAGCGTCAGCTACTTAGTGAGGCTTTCTGCAACTTAGTGAGACCCTGTTTCAAAATAAAGAATAAAAAATAGGACCGGGGGTGTAGCCCGGAGGTAGAATGACCCTGGGTTCAAACCCCAGTACTGAAAAAATAAATAAATAAATAAATAAATAAATAAATAAATAAATAAATGTAGCTGTTAAAGTAACCTGGTTATATATATAACTAAAGTTGTCTAATTCAGGCTGGCTGCTGAAATATTTCCCACAACCATAGATGAATGGAAAGGTACAGGACATAACTGATACCCACCAAAACTGTGCAAAGCTGTATTAGTGGGCAGGAAAAAAAAAAGCATCAAGTTATAAAAGTGGGCAAGACCTCAGACCAGGTCTCCATTACATGGTATCCTATTTGGAGATACAGTTGTTGCCAAATAAGCCTTTGTCTTTCATTCTCTCTAGCACTATCCTGACCCAAATTTCATTTGTCCTTTGCAGTCCTCTCAATGTTTCTGCCTCAATCTGGGAAGCCTTCGGGATTTCTCCAGGCAGAATGAACTATAACTGATCTTTCTCTGGGTATGTTATCTACCTTACCACTAGGGTAGTAAGTACTTAAAACAAGATTCAGTAAACTTACTTACCTAACATTAAAGACTGTAAGCTACTGGAGAACAAAGGATTTTCCTTTGTAATGTTAGGATCTAGTAGTATTTGATACACACCATACAGTTAAAAGTTTGTCGAATGGCCCTGTGGTTCTGAATTACTCTAAAATTTAACCAATGCATTAATAAAGATACATGGTGGGGGGGGGAGGGGAATCCAAGATGGTGCCTGAGTGAAACAACTTTTCCCAGACGCTGTGATTTCGAACAAAATTTACCATAAAAAGAGCCTTTTAACTAAAGGAAATAACAACGAAAAAAGCGATATTTGAACCTCAACTTAAGAAAACCCAGAAAGAGGAGCAGGCTGACCAAGAGAGTGTGCCACCGGGCGCCGACTCGGCACGCCGCACTGAGGTGTTAGGCTGTGGAGCCGGGACTTGGAGCTGTGGTGATCAACCAGAAGCTGTAAGCTACAAACTCCACACAGCAACCAGGCAGGCGTAGAGTGAACCCCTCCAGGACCCCACACCCTACGCAGGCAGGGATCCCCGAAACAGCCACAGCGACTGGAACGCGTGGGATGGGACGATCAGCGTAAGCTCCTGCAGGTCTGCCCGTGCGCACCGCTGCAGAGAAGGAACTGTGACTGTCTGCACAACAGAGCTTGAAACAGGATGGCTGCGGACGCAGCTTCTTGACAGAAGGAAAGTGAACCAGAGTGGCTTAAACGTGATTGAGGCAACGAGAGACACTGAATAAAGCCCAGGAGGAAGAGGGGAGTCTGCCCACGCCGCAAACCGGTGGCTATCTTGCCACCAGCCCCGCCCAGCCAACTTCTGGCCAGCTATCCAGACCGTCAGTGACCTCTTGCGCCCCCAGCGACCAGCGGTGAAGCAGGCCGAGCAGCACGGATCCATAAGTCAGCACCTCCAAGGTGTGGGGACCACTATACAAAGGATAGACTCAGACACCCACCCTCCTAGAGCTTAGGAACCTAAGGGTGGAAGAACCCAGGGCACGTAGGGCACCTGGAAAGACCCGGCATTTAGAGTGCACACCTGCCAACAGCAAAGGCAGGGAGAGACACAGTCAGGCCCTGTGGAAAACCCAGAGACATAAGCTACCACCAGCAAAACCCCCTGCCTGCATTGACAGAGAAAATAAAAATGCCAGAGACACACTCGAAAATTTAAGCTCGTTATTTACGAACTAGCATTGTTTTAGTGTCTGGTTGCTGTTTTTAGACTTTGGGGTCTTTTTTGTTCTTTTTTGTGTTTTTGTTGTGTTGTTTTGTTTTTAACCGTTTTTGTTTGTATTGCCTTCTTTTATGCTTGTTTGGATGATTACTTGCTTTGTAATTACTTGCTTAGGTTGTTGAATCTCCTCCTTTTCCCTTTTACAAGCTTTCCCCATCTATATTCCTCTCCTCAACCCTTTATCTTCTCTTTTCTATTCCTTTTTCCTGTCTCATACCAAGACCATCTCATACTTCCACACTCAAAACTCTATATTCACTACCAGATTCTCCCAACATATCTACCATCTCTAATCTTTACAATACATCACCTCAACACACTCAACCTTATTCGGCTGGAATATACCCTCTTTTTCACCCTATTCCTGCATTCATTACTGTGACCTCTCACCCAAACTTTATCACAGATCACAACCTGTCCCTGTAAATACCATCAGACATCTCTAAACCCCCCACTGCAGAGATTGGACAAGAGAACTTGCAAGAACACCAAAGATATATATTCAAGAACAAGGGAACCATGGGAAGGAAAAATAACAAAGAAACAATGAGCTACCACAACCCCTCAATAACAGATCTCACCAACCCAGAATGGCAGAGATTACCAGAAGAACAATTCAGATATCTAATACTAGAAACAATACAGAATTTTCAGAAAGAAAGGAGGGAAAATTGGAAAGAATTAAAGGAAGAAATAAAGAATTCGACGACCTGAAAAGAAACCAAAGAGAAACATTGAAGGAGGTGAAAGGTGAAATAATTGAAAGGAAGGCCTCAATACAAACTATAAACAGCAGATTAGATCACATGGAAAATAGAATATGACTCCTAGAGGATGACCACTCCAAAAATGAATCTATAGTGCATAACTTAGGAAAAACAAAAACAAAAACACAACAGTATGAATTGGACATCGAAGAGATCTGGGCCAATTTTAAAAGAGCTAACCTAAGAATAATAGGCACAGAAGAGGGATTAGAAGTTGAAACTTATGGAATAAAAAATCTCTTCAAAGAAATAACAGTAGAGAATTTTCCAAACATAGAAAGAGAAGTCGACACAAAATACAGGAAACACACAGAACTCCCTCAAACAACACCAAAGAAGAGGTTCGCCACGCCACATAATAATCAAGTTGACTAATGTAGAGGCTAAGGAGAGAATCTTAAAGGCAACAAAAGTAAAAGGCCAGCCGGGCGTGGTGGCGCACGCTTGTAATCCCAGCATTCGGGAGGCTGAGACCGGAGGATCCGGGTTCGCGGCCAGCCTCAGCTACCTAGTGAGGCACTCCGCAGCTTAGTGAGACTCGGTTTCAAAATAAAGAATAAAAAATATGGCTGGGGGTGTAGCTCAGAGGTAGAATGCCCCTGAGTTCAATCCCCAGTACCGCAAAAAAAAAAAAAAGTAAAAGGCCAAGTGACATATAGAGGCAAACCAATTAGAATCACTCCAGACCTACCAAATCAAGTCATGAAAGCCAGGAGAGGCTGGAGTAACATATTCCAAACTCTAAAAGAAAATAATTTGCAGCCAAGATTCTCATACCCAGCAAAACTCTCTCTTAAAATTGACGGGGATATAAAAACCTTTCATGACAAACAGAAACTGAAAGAATTTATGTCTTTCAAACCAGCACTAGAGAAACTACTTAAAGAGATTAACTACAAAGAAGAACTAATGAGTAAACGTCTGAACCAGAGAAACAATAATTTCCAGGAAGCAAACAACTAAGCAGAGAAGAACAAACACTACTGCAAACAGAAGTCAAAACTCAAAATGTTAGGAATTAAAAATCATCTCTCAAGCCGGGTGTGGTGGCGCACGCTTGTAATCCCAGCATTCAGGAGGCTGCGACCGGAGGATCCGGGTTCACGGCCAGCCTCAGCTACCTAGTGAGGCACTCCGCAATTTAGTGAGACTCGGTTTCAAAATAAAGAATAAAAAATAGGGCTGGGGGTATAGCTCGGAGGTAGAATGCCCCTGAGTTCCATTCCCAGTACCGCAAAAAATAAAATAAAATAAAAAATAAAAATAAAATAAAAATCATCTCTCAATAGTCACACTGAATATAAATGGTCTCAATTCCCCAATAAAAAAGGCACAAGATGGCAAAATGGATCAAAACCCCAAATCCTTCTATTTCCTGCCTACAAGAAACACACCTTACAAGCAAAGATTCCCATAAGTTAAAAGAGAAGGGCTGGAGTAAGGTAATCCATGCCAATGGAACTCGAAGGCAAGCAGGAGTAGCAACCATGATATCAGATAAATTAGACTTCAAGCCTAAGCTTATCAGAAGAGACAAAGCAGGTCATTTTTTACTAGTAATAGGAACAATCCAGCAAGAGGAAATAACAATTATCAACATCTATGCCCCAAACGTAGGTGCAGCCACTTTCATAAAACAAACTCTGAAGCCGGGCGTGGTGGCGCATCCTTGTAATCCCAGCATTTGGGAGGCTGAGACCAGAGGATCCGGGTTCGAGGCCAGCCTCAGCTACCTAGTGAGGCACTCCGCAACTTAGTGAGACTCGGTTTCAAAGTAAATAAAATAAAATAGGGCTGGGGGTATAGCTCGGAGGTAGAACGCCCCTGAGTTCAATCCCCAGTACTGCAAAAAAAAAAAAAAAACCCAAAAACAACAACAAAAAAACTCTGCATGATATAGATACACATAGATCCCAATACACTAATACTATGAGACTTCAATACTCCTCTTACATCTCTAGATCATTCTTCTAAACAAAAAGTCAGTAGAGATGCCTCAGACCCACAGAATACCATAAACCAAATGGACCTATTAGACACGTATAGACTCTTTTTCACCCAACTGCAGCTGAATTCACATTTTTCTCAGCCCCACATGGAACCTTCTCCAAAGGAGACCACATTCTGGGCCACAAAGCAAGCACTGGCAAATTCAAAACATGTAACATAATTCCCTGCATCTTTTCAGACCACAAGGGAGTGAAACTAGAAATAAACTCCAAGAAGACACAAAGTAACCATGTAAAAGCATGGAGTCTGAACACCACATTGCTGAATGAAGAGTGGGTCATAGAAGAAATAAGGGGAGAAATTAAAAAATTCCTAGAAACCAATGAAAACAGAGACACAAAATATCAAAATCTCTGGGACACCTTGAAGGCAGTACTAAGAGGAAAATTTATAGCACTGAGTGCCCACATAAGAAGAACAGAAAATCACCAAATAAACAACCTAATGACACAGCTCAAAGCCCTTGAAAAACAAGAATAATCTAACCCCAAAGCCTGTAGAACAGGAAATCATGAAAATCAGAGCAGAAATTAATGAAATAGAGAATAAAAAAAACAATACAGAAAATCAATAAAACCAAAAGCTGGTTTCTCAAAAAAAATAAACAAGATAGATACATTGGCCAACCTAACCAAGAATCAACCCAAATCACCAAAATAAGAGATGAAAAAGGTGATATCAACACCGACAGTATGGAAATACAGAGGAGTAAGAAACTATTTTGAAAACTATACTCCAACAAAATGGAAAATCTAGAAGAAATTGACAAATTTCTAGACACATACAACCTCCCTAAACTGAGTCAAGAAGATATAGAAAAGTTAAACCGACCAATAACAATCAAAGAGATAGAAACAGCAATAAAGAGTTTACGATCTAACAAAAGCCCAGGGCCAGATGGTTTTCCAAGTGAATTTTATAAAACATTTATAGAAGAGCTAATCCCAATACTCCTCAAGCTATTCCGTGAAATAGAAACGGGATCCTCCCAAACACATTCTATGAAGACAACATCTCATTAATACCAAAGCCAAATAAAGACAGCTCAGAAAAGAAAACTATAGGCCTATATTACTGATGAACTTAGATGCAAAACTGCTAAACAAGATATTAGCAATACGCATTCAAAACCACATCAAGAAAATTACACACCATGACCAAGTCGGGTTCATCTCAGGGATGCAAGGCTAGTTCAATATAGGAAAAACAATCCATGTAATTCACCACATAAACAGAATCAAAGTCAAAAATCACATGATCATCTCAATTGATGCTGAAAAAGCATTTGACAAGATCCAACACCCATTCATGCTACAAGCACTTCAGAGAATCGAAATAGAAGGAACGTACCTTAACATCAATAAAGGCAATATACAATAGGCCCACAGCCAATATCATATTAAATAGAAACTGCAAGAGTTCCCACTAAAAACAGGAACAAGACAAGGATATCCATTATCACCTCTTCTGTTCAATATAGTACTTGAGACTCTAGCCAGAGCAGTAAGGCAAGAGAAGGAAATCAAAGGGGTAAAAATAGGGAAAGAAGAACTAAAACTATCCATTTTTGCAGATGACATGATACTAAGAAGACCCAACAAACTCAACCAAAAAACTTCTAGAACTGATCCACAAATTCAGCAAAGTGTCTGGATACAAAATAAATTTTCAAAAATCAGAAGCTTTCCTGTATGCCAACCATAAATCCACCGAAAAAGAAATCCAGAAAACAATTCCACTTACAATAGCACCCCGAAAAATAAAATACTTAGAGATAAACCTAACCAAGGAGGTAAAAGACCCCTATAAGGAAAACTATAAAAAGTTGGAGGAAGAAATCGATGAAGACCTTAGAAGATGGAAGGATCTACCATGCTCTTGGATAGGCAGAATAAATATCATCAAAATGGCCATCCTCCCAAAACTGATCTACAAATTCAATGCAATACCCATGAAATTACCAAGGGCGCTCCTCACAGACATAGAAAAATCAGTCCTTAAATTCATTTGGAACAACAAAAATCCCAGGATAGCCAAAGTAGTTCTTAGCAATAAAAACCATGCAGGAGGCATCACAATACCTGACTTCAAACTCTACTACAAAGCCACAGTAATAAAAACAGCATGGTATTGGCACAAAAACAGACACGCAGACCAATGGAGCAGAATAGAAGATTCAGAAACAGACCCACATGCTTATAGTCAACTGATTTTTGACAAAGGAGCCAAAAATATACACTGGAAAAAAGATAGCCTCTTTAACAAATGGTGTTGGCAAAACTGGTTAACCATATGCAAAAAAAATTTAAATAAACCCCACTTTCTCACCCTGCACAAGAGTCAACTCAAGGTGGATCAAAGACCTGGAAGTTAGGCCAGAGACCTTGCAGCTACTTGAAGAGGGCATAGGACCAACACTTCAACACATAGGCACAGGTAAAAAGTTTCTCAACAAGACCCCAAAGGCACAAGAAATTCAAAGGAAGATCAACACATGAGATTGCATTAAACTGAAGAGCTTCTGCACAGCAAAGGAAACTATCAAGAACCTCAACAGAGAGCCTACAGAGTGGGAGATTTTTGACAGTTACTCTTCAGATAGAGGTCTAATATCTAGGATATACAAAGAACTCAAGAATATCACAGCCAAGAAAGCAAATAACCCAATCAAAAAATGGGCAAAGGATCTAGACACTTCACAAAAGAAATACAAATGGCCAATAAATGTATCAGGAATTGTTCCACATCACTGGCAACCAGAGAGATGCAAATCAAAACTACCCTGAGATTTCACCTAACTCCAATCAGAATGGCAATCATAAAAATCACAAACAACAAAAACTACTGGTGAGGGTGTGGAGAAGTGGGAACCCTAATACACTGTTGGTGAGATTGCAAAACTTGTACAACCACTTTGGAAAACAATATGGAGGATCCTCAGATGAATGGGAATGAACCTACCTTATGACCCAGCAATACCACTTCTGGGCATCCACCCAGAAGAATGGAAACCAAACTATCAGACCGACGCATGTGTATCTATGTTTATAGCTGCACAATTCACAATAGCCAAACTATGGAAGCAGCCAAGATGTCCATCGACAGATGAATGGATTACCATACTATGGGATATATACACAATGGGATTTTACTCAGCCATAAAGAACAAAATCATGTTCTTTGCAGGGAAATGGATGCAACTGAAAAACATTATGTTAAGTGAGATTAGCCAGTCACAAAGAGTAAAGAAGCATATGTTCTAGTAAAGAAGCATATGTTCTCCCTAATATGCGGATGTTAGGGAAAAGATGGGGCATAAGAGGGTTCCCAGATGAAAAAGTAGAGCCCCTCGATAAACAAAGAAGTTGATTTAACCGAAGGGGATGGACAGGGGTGGGGGGAGGACATCCTAAGGCACATGATGTACTTACACAATTATATCAAGGTCACTCACTGAACTGAACTTGAGAGGGAGGGAGGGCGAGGGAGCGGGGTGAGAATTGGGGAAGGGGTCAGATGAGAAATGTGTGCACATATGTCGTCAATTTGTACCTAACAAAGATGTATACATAAAAAGCACGAATTATTACAATTTAAAAAAAAGAAAAAAAAAGATACATGGTTGCTCTAAGAGTGTAATTCATGTCATACTAAAATGCTGTATCAGTGTTTTTGTAAACAGCTATTCAGTTATGAATGAATTCATAAAAATAGTTCATTTAGAACTGGCAATTTGGATATTCTACTTTTATACAGTGGAAAAGGTACATTTATTAAAAACAGTAACACATGTCTATATTCACCAAATTGCATTTGTTGGAAAAATTAACTTGACAGTGTCTGTTTATTAATTTTTTTATTGTGCTACTTGTGTCAAGGAATAAAATTGTTTACTAAATTGTTTTGACCTTAAAATCATCAATTTAACAAAGCCATTTAAATAAGTTTAATATTCCATAAATGACAAGCAGCTTAAATACAAGTTTGACAACTATCATTAAAAAGTTAATAAAACCAAAGTCAGTTACATTACAACAAAGCGATGTAACATTTTCCACTGACCTGCCTGGAAGGCCGCACTCGTACTGTTACTATCACACAGCTCACACAGTCAACACTTGGCGCAGGCATTTTTATGATTTCTCATTATCCATTCTGTTGTTTGGTAGAAAAATAATGTAGAAAGCACACTGCTATGCCTCACACTAAAGCATGAAAAGTCTAGCTGACAAAGGCAGTTTGTTTATAGATGATCAATAAATGGTCCTTTCATGACACACTACCAATTAATTACCTATTAGAAGTTATTTTACAACACTTATTAAATTTTATAGCCTGCCGTCAAGCATCAATACTTAATTGCACACAATCATACTGCAGAGAACAGGGTGTTTTTGTTTTTTCTTGTTCCACACCTACTCACACACTTTCCACTCTCAATATCTGTGCCTGAGGTCCTATGATCATTTGCCAGTTTTAAAACCTGAATATTAAGAAATCTCTGTGATTGGGTAGGAAGCTCTTTCACAACAAGATTATTATAAAATTGTCCAGAATTCTCTCCTTATCAGTATTAGGCACAAACAAGGTGCACCAAATATCCATAACAGATTTAGTTTACATTTCCTTCTCGAAACTTTTCAGGAGGTTGCTAATGCAGTGAACCGGTCAATCGAACCTGGATAGTTGGTCTCTGAATTAAGAGACTTCAAAGATAAATAGCCTTTAAGCTTGCTGAATAAGAAATGCCAACATCATAGTTAACTAAAACATTACTTGGAAAATTACTCATTTGAGGTAGATTACACAAAATTTGTGAAACTACAAAAAGGCAGCAAAATTACATGCCTACAATTCAATTTCAACATAGTAACAGGCAAAACCCAAACAACTAAAATTACACATGATTAGAAATCTTAATCACAGAATCAAAGTGCATAATTATAAAATAGCAACTTTAAAAAATAATTCAATCATCCTCATTTAAAAATTGATCTAATATTTTAACTGTAGGGAGAAAATGGGACCAATGTCAATAACATATAAAATCATTAACTATTAAACAGAAATCCCCTCTCAAAAATCTAAGACACAAGCTACTGTTAAGTATATACTTTATTTAACATTCCAATAATAAGCCATATTTACATATTATATAAATGTATGAAGTCTTAATATAAAATAGAAAAAAAAGAAAAAAACAAAAACAAAACACCTGAACTAAAATAATCACTCCATATGGAGTTACTTTACATACTGAAGACACTGTTTACAAAAATTTACAATAATTTATATAAATTATTTTCCTCCAAATTAGATGATTTTTAATAATCCACACAATTCTGATGACTTTACAAATAGGTGTACATTAAAATCTTGGGAAAAATTTACAGCATTTTCCTGCGTAGAACCTGTTTTGGAAAAGAAGATGGTTTCCTCCTGGCCCTCCCCAGAGCTTTTCCTTTTACTTCTGTAGCTTTTTTTGGTTTGCTCTTGACTTCATCAACTGGGCTTGCCAAGGGAGAAATCAGTTTAATTTCTACTGGAGGAGGTGACCACGAACTCTCTTCTGTGTTTCTGAAAGATAAAAATCAAATAAGAATAAACACATTAATTATAGATATAACTGGCTTCTTAGCACACGTAACCTTTGTCAAGTGCTTTCATTTTGTAATAGGCAATGGATTCAACAAAAATACTAAGTACAGCTTTAAAAGTTTTGTAAGCTAGCTGGGTATGGAGATACATGCCTATAATCCTAGTACTTGGAAGGCTGAGACAGGAAGATTGCAGGTTCAAAGTCAGCCTAAGCGACTTAGAAAGACCGTTTCAAAAAAAAAAAAAAAAAAAAAAAAAAAACTAGGGTAGCTCAGAGGCAGAATATTCCTAGGTGAATTCCCAGCAACCTCCCCTCCCCAAATGAAATGAAATTTACAAAAACCAGCAACTAATAAATATTGCTAGTTGAAGTAGCTTTCTAATTTATTTATTTCCAAATATCTAACAAAGCCAATTTATTTTTATTTTTTGTGGTACTGGGGACTAAATCCAAGGGCATTCTACCTCTGAGCTACACCCCCAGCCAGATTTTATTTTTTGTTTTGAAACGGTCTAAGTTGCCAAGGCTGGTCTCTAACCTGTGATCCTCCTGTTTCAGTCTCCCAAGTACTGCAATTACAGGTATGCACCATCACGTCTGGTTTACAAAGCCAATTTATAAATAAACAATTTTACCATGGTTAGCAAAAGTCTCATTAAATTAATTTTTTAAAAAAGATAAAATGAGCCAGGCCTAGTGGCACAGGCTGTAATCCCAGTACTTGGGAGACTGAGATAGGATTGCAGGTCCGTAGCCAGCCTCAGAAACTTACTGAGGCCCCCCACAACTTAGTGAGACCCTGCTTCAAAAATAAAGAATAAAAAACAGGACTGGGGGTATAACGCTCCTGGATTCAATCCCCAGCACCACAAAAAATAAAAATTAAAATTAAAAAAAAAAGTTAGCTTTGAGCCGGGCATGGTGGCGCACGCTTGTAATCCCAGCATTCGGGAGGCTGAGATCGGAGGATCCAGGTTCAAGGCCAGCCTCAGCTACCTAGTGAGGAACTCCGCAACTTAGAGAGACTCGGTTTCAAAATAAAGAATAAAAAATAGGGCTAGGGGTGTAGCTCGGAGGTAGAATGCCCCTGAGTTCAATCCCCAGCTCCGCAAAAAAAAAAAAAAAAAAAAAAGCTTTGTATATATTTGGAAAATAAACAGGCTTTATGAAAAAAAAAAAAAAAAAAGATAATATCATGAATTTATTGTACTTTTATTAAATTTAGCTATAGCTAGGCACAGCATGAATAAGACACTGTAAAACAAGTATATTTGAAATGGAATAATTTTACCATGGGTGCAATATTATTTCTACTAGTAAAATTACAGGATTTTAAAGTTTACAATTATTTTTTACTAATAGACATTTTACTAATGAAAAGATGAACCATCCTCCCCCCATCCCCAACACAATACATTGTTAAAAAAAAGTACCACTGGGCTCTATACCTCCAGCCCACCACCAGTACTTCTTTATTTTTTTCTCGTTGGTGATACTGGGAATTGAACCCAGAAGAGTTCTACCTCTAAGCTACATATCCAGACCTTTTTATTTTTGAAACAGGGCCTTGCTAAGTTATCATACACTGGCCTAAAACCTGTGATCCTCCTGTCTCCGCATCCCAAGTACCAGGAATTAAGGCATGTACCACAGCAAGCAGCTCCAGCATCTGTCTTTAAATAGCATGAATGGGCTTTCAGAGAAATCTTCCTTCAGCAGCCAGGAGCCACTGCTATATGTTCCTAAGAATTATGGGATGAGCTTAATATCACCCTCATCTTTCTTTTTTCCCCCAGTGTTGGAAATTGAACACAGTGGCTTGTACATGCTAGGCAAGTGCTCTACCACAGCCCTAATTTCCCTTTTTAAATAAGAGTCTTCACAACACTAATTTGGAGACACAAACAGTTATAGAATGGAACTTACTTGTTTGCTTGTTTTGGTTTTGCAGACCTGATTCTTTTCACTTTTTGCTCTCCCACAGTTTCTGACTTAGCATCATGTTCCTATGGATCAAAAATTTTTAAAGATAAATCTTATCTTAAGTAATTAAACATTTGAAATCTAAATTAGCCTCAGTCTCAAACCCAGGCTCTCTAAAATCTGTTGGGATGTCACCAGAGAACTGTATTTTTCCCTACCTAGAATTCACCTTTATATAAACAAGCTAAAATATATATGTGGCTACTTGCTAGTTCATAAACACTCCAGACCTACTCTCCACTGCCATGCTTCTTTCTGAGTCTCTGGATCTGCTGTTCTCTCTCTCCAGGATGCTTATCTCCTCTACCTTCTGTCTACAGAGGTATTTGGGCCTAAATTATTTATCAAGCAATAAAACAATTATTAATGTTTTTGTCTCTTCATATTTTAATCAACTGTGAGTTAGATTTGGGGGGAGGGAGTACTGAGGATGAAACCCAGAGGCATTCTACCTCCAAGCTATACCCCAGCCCTATTTTTGAAACAGGGTCTCACCAAGTTGTGGAGGGCCTCACTAAGTTGTTGAGACGTGATCCTCCTATCTCAGCCTCAGAACAACTGGGATTACAAGCAAGTACCACCACTCAGCTGAGCTGGATTATTTTTGTATAAGTATTTGCATAGTAACCAGTTCATAAAAAATAATTCAATAAATGCTTATAAATTAACATTCATAAATATAAGGGATTCACAATCCTTGAAGAATTTTTATTGTAGAGTTATGTGCAGCTAGGTCACTGAATCAACTCTAAAAACTCAGGTAATTCTGATAGGCACTAACATTTGCAGCTGCCAGTAAATAAGACATCAGTAACATACCACACATCTGTCTTAAAGGTAGTCTCCAAGGATAGACAAGACAGTTTGGGGCTCTTAGTAAAAAATGGCTATTAATTTTAAAGAACTTTATTAAGGAAATATTTATTTTAATAAGAAATATGTTTAAACAAGCACATATAAAATTTTATATTCCTTACCAGTTCATCTACAAGCCTGGATGTACTGGATGTGTTTTTTCGCCTGGTCCTCAAAGCAGGAGGTGAAAAGACAAACTGAGAAGACAAATCTGAAACTAATTCTTTCAGCTGTGTAGGAGTCGCTCTTTTTCCAGCTAAAGAAAAGGTGGGGGGAAAAATATCATCTATGTATTTGAAAAAAAGCTTGGAACAAATGGTGCACATCAGAAAGACGCAGACATCCCCAAACTTAGAAACATTGGTATTCTAACATGATTATCCATATTAGGAGAGGTATGACAAAGGAAAAAACAGTATCATCTAGGTAAATCAAATGCTAAGAAATAGTTAATGCCTCAAATTGGAAAATGCTATAATAAAAAGGACCTAAAGGCAGCTGAGGCTGGCCAACAACCCACGATCCTCCTGTTTCAGCCTCCCAAATACTGGGATTACAAGCATGCACCACTAGGCCCAGCTCAAATTCTGCTTTTCAAGCTTGATTTTTTTTTTTTTTTTTTTTTTGTGGTACTGGGAATTGAACTCAGAGACTCAGAGGCATTCTACCTCCAAGCTACTCCCCCAATCCTATTTTTTATTCTTTTATTTTGAAACAGGGTCTCACTAAGTTGCGGAGGGCCCCACTAGGTAGCTGAGGCTGGCTGAGAACCCAGATCCTCCAGTCTTAGCCTCTGAAATGCTGGGATTACAAGCATGCACCACCACACCCGGCTTAAGCTTATGATTCTTAAGATAGTTATGTTTCAAACCCAGCAGTAAACAGTTGCTGGTAAACAGCTCTCTGGGGGAAAAGTAGCTCTGAATTTTAGCCTTTGTCACTTTCTGTCATATAAATGTGTCCATGGTGCCATTTCAAACTATGGATAGCTCACAAAATTCTTGAATATTTAACAATGGCTCTTCAAACCATACTTTCTTCTTACTACTTGGGTGATGTGAGTGCTTAGTCACTGAACTTCAGTGTCCTTGTTATGGAGGCAGCAGTAATAGTACTCATATCTCACTGGATTGTGCTAAATGGAATATGCCTTAGTACAGACTCGGGTATATTACAGGCCCCTCTTAATTTTTACTGTTCAGTAATGCAAACTGAAGACCATCTCAGGAAATGTAAAACTTCACATTCTTTTAGCTAGTAAAATACAACTAAATAAAAATCATAAGATATCTGTTTCTTTGCTAGGTTTCAATTAGAGGATGACCTTCCAATCATAAATATTTCTATATGCAATCTGCATCCCCCCATAGAAATGTTTAAAATACAATTTAAATTGGCACAAGGGACAGAAAGTATTGTAGAAGAATGTAGAAACTATCTATAGACTACATAAAAAGGAAGAAAGGAAAACAGCTGCATCCTTGGTGGTAACTGCTTTGTTAAAGTTCTGAATATTCACAAGAATCTGCTATGGCAGGAATTCACTTAAGGAAACAAGGCTCAGAAAGCATAAATGACTTTCTGCCTGCTAGTAAATGACAGAAACGAGAGATCCCAAATTAAAACTTTCTTATCTCTAATCCTGCCATTTCATTTTAGAAGACCTCTATTTTTAGTATAGCTCAATGGTAGAGCAACCTGGATTCAATTCCCAATACCAAGCCAGGCATGGTAGCACACTCTTACAATCCTAGTACTTGGGAGGCTGAGACAGGAGGATCACAGGCTTGAAACCAACTTCAGCAACTTAGCAAGACTCCATTTCCATGACAAAAAATCTGAAAACAAGTAAAATATTCAACAGGAGATTTAAGCAATCTGTGGCACATGGGGGTAGGGGGTATGAGAAATGAAAAACCACATCATGATTAGGGTTTTGAAGAGGAGTATCTGAAAATGTTTATGCAATTAGCAGAGAATACATTCATAACACAAACTGCAGCTGTTTTTAAATTATGTGTATATATACTGGAAGGTTATACAGGAAAATATAAATAGCAGTTAGTGAGTGGTTCCTTAGGTGGCTTAGAGTCTATAATTTCCTAATCTATATTAGGCATGTATTATTTTTATTAACAGAAAAATCATAATTAGCAGTTATGCAGATAACTATGTATCGATAAAAAAGATCAGAATAACTGAAATATATTTGTGATGTTAAACCACTGTCCCAAGGAAAGTATGTTATATGAATGACATTCTTCTGACATTCACTGATGTATACTTTTCATTTTAACCTTTATCTTATAGAGCAGCTTAAAAAAGTTAGCTAAAATCTCACATTTTTAGC
>PVLC010003024.1:33900-68450 GCA_004027655.1 Graphiurus murinus
AAAAAAAAAAAAAAAAAAAAAAAAAAAAAAAAAAAAAAAAAAAAAAACCTCATATTTTCATTCTCCTCCATATAAAGTATTGGTTAAAAAAAAAAAAAATTCTGAGTTACATAATAGCTCTTGGCCTTCCTGAAGTCAGTAAGTTCACTAATGCCTTATAAATTCATGTTGACAGTTTCAACTACATTTTGTTCACCCAATCAAAGTTTACCCAACTTTATAATAAGCCACTCTAATGCCAACAAGCCAACTGCACCAGTCTGAATCCTTTTCACTCTCACCTTTCGATACATTTTAAAAACACCTCCCAAAAGAACTGTCTTCCCTCATGAAATGTTAGTAACACAGATACACTATAAAACCATGTGCTTCATGTACTTAAGTGATGTGTGTATGTGTGTGTATGGAAGCCAGAGGCATTCCACCCCCAAGCTACATCCCAACCCTATTTTTTTTTTTTTTTTATTTAGAAACAGGGTCAGCCAGTGCACACTTATAATCCCAGTGCTTGAGAGGCTGAGACAAGAGGATCACAGGTCCAAAGGCAATCTCGGCAACTTAGTGAGACTCTGTTCCCAAATAAGAAATAAAATTGGGCTGGGGGTGTATCTTAGAGGTAGAATGCCTCTGGATTCAATCCCCAGTAAATAAGGAAAAAAAAGGGAAAGAAGACTAGTCTCAGCCTCCCAAATACTGGGAGCCACCATACCGTAAGAGTAACATTTTTTTAACCCCTTTGGGAGAGTTAGTATCCCTGTTGAGAAGGTATAACCTATGCCAACCAAACCACTCAACTATCAGCTCCTCAGTGAAAAGGGAGGGTAGGTATGCAGACAGGTCATTTTATGAGAAATAGTGAATATGAATTTAAACAATTTCTGTAACCTAGTCACTAAAAAGCTATTGATAACCAGGCATGGTGGTGCACACTTGTATTCTCAGTACTTGGGAGACTGAGATAGGAAGATCACAGGTCTAAGACCAACTTCAACAATTCAGAAAGACTCTAAGTAACTTAGCAAGACCCCATTTCAAAAAAAAAGTGCTGGGAGTATAGCTTGAAGAATGCCTCTGAGTTTAATCCCTAGTATCAACAAAACAAAAACACACCTAATTTTGGTTCCCTTCAAAATAATTTGGAGCCAGGTGTGGTAGCCACAAGATAATCCCAGATACTCAGGAGGTATGGGAGGAGACTCATATGTTCAAGGCTGGGATAGGCAACTTAGAGAGATTCTGTCTGAAAATAAAGAGGACTGGGAGTATAGCTCAGTGGAGAGTGCTTGCCTATTATATGTGCGAGGACTCTCATTTCCATCCCCAGTACTGCAAAAAGAACAGCAAAACTGAAAACAACAAAACACAATTCGGGGTAATAGATATCACTGGGGCATAAGCCAATGGCCATGACACTTCTTAGATTAAAAACAGATTCTAGCCAGACAAGGTGGAGAACACTTATGATCCTAGTACTTGGGAGACTGAGGGGAAGATAGCAGATGTGCAGCCAGCCTCAGCTACTTAGTGAGACCCTGTTTCAAAAATAAAGAATAAAAAATAGGGCTGAGGGTGTAGCAAAAACAAACAAAATACACCTAAGTCACTTATAGGGCTGAATAAAAAGAAATTCTAAAAACTATGTCAAGTGAATTATGAGTTTTTGAAAGTTGTATACTAGATTACACAGAATTCTTAATTCTTAATCTCAAAATAAACTTGGAAACATGAAATTTTTAAAAGACCAATTTTGAGAATGCAGTTTTTGGAGGTGAAGGAGAGCCCAAGTACAAAATTTCTTTAGGACAAGTAATGTTCTAAGCCAGAGCAAACTGCTTTTAAAATAATCAAATTTAAAACAAGTGTAGTGGCACATGCTTGTAATCCCAGTACTTGGGAGGCTGAGACAGGAAGATCACAGGTTCACGGCCAGCCTCAGCTACTTACTGAGGCCCTCTGCAACTTAGTGAGACTGTGTTTCAAAATAAAGAATAAAAAATAGGACTGGGGTGCAGCTCAGAGGTAGAATGCCCATGGGTTCAATCTCCAGTACCACAAATAAATAATCAAATTTTACACTGAATATGCTAATGGATGGAAAATATAAATAAAAGTACCTTTTATTTTCCTTGGAACCTGTGAGGCAGAATATAAAGGATCATTTTTTGGTTCAGACAGTTCCTGCGACAGGATGGTCTTGCTAGATCTAGTCCTTATGCTCCGGGGGGTGTTAGTAAAAGCTGAGGTGGCAATCAATTTTTCTTCCTGGTCATTTGCTTCTCTGTGTGTCATTTCATCTATGTGTTCTTCTGATTCTGAGCTTACTTGGCGTTTCTGGCTTTGATTTTCAGTCTTCCTAGTAAGTTTTTTCTTAGAGCTTGTCACCACTCCAAGTTCCTCATTTGGCACTAAAATCGACTTTTCTGAGGCTGGTTTCCCAACATCCATATTTTCATTTCTAGCTGGGGTGTTCCTTGTAGATCGTCGGAGGCTGAGAACTTTTCTGTTCTGGGGACTTGTCTCTTCCTTAACAGTCTCAGATGCAATGCCTTCCAATGGATTTATTTTCCTTGGTCTACCACGTTTCCTAGGTGTAGTGGGCACATCATATTCTGCTTGTAGAGTCAATCGGGATGAATCAAGTTTAGACTGGTCTTTCACATCTATTTCTTTCTCTTTGACCCTTCTACTACGCTTAATAGGTAATTGCTGGTCACTGAATATCCCATCTTGTTTATATTCTTTATTTTTAGAGGCTTCTAAATTAGCATTTTTCAACTTTTTGATAGCCCTGCTAGGACTTGCTACTTTATTAACCTGTATGTCATTTATAGTTTCAGTACTGTCCTGATTTTCTACAGATGTCTTAAGTCTTTTAGGAGTCCTTTTGTTAACAGACAAAAGTTTACTTTCTTTTCTAAAAGAAGTTTCCTCAGTTGCTGGTTCTGACAGCTGTGATGATTGTAACCTTTTTAGTTCCCTCTTTGGAGTAAACTGTAGTTCTTGAGCCACAGGATCAATTCTTTCTAAGGTGTCATCATTAACCTTTTTTCTTCCTGTTCTGGTAATAATAGAACCATGAGGTATTCCTTTGATATCAGAATGGGCACTTTCCAAAGCCTCAGAATTTTCTTTTGCTTTTCTAGTTTTCCTCATAGCTGATAGCCTCCGAGTCTTAGGAGTAGTAACATCTGTGGATTCCTCTTGTTGGGCGGATGTGATATTCAGGATTTGGGCATGCTGCCTTTTTGTACGTGTTCTGGAGGAAACCATGTCATCATTCTGGCTGACATTTATGGTCACTGTACTTGTTTCCTGAACAGTCTTAAACATAGATTTGACTAACTTGGTGGAATGAATTACCTTTTGGCTTACTAAAGGTATGTTTTCATGAATGGACTGTTCCACTGTATCTGAAGTAATTTCTTTACTTCTTGTGTCTTTAATGACATCTAACAAATTTCCTGCAATTGTTACTTTTATTGGTTCAGGCACAAATGGTAAAGTTTCCACCTTTTGGGATTCTTGGTCATCAGTTATGACTGACTGAAAATTTGCAACATGTCCACAATCACCATGTTCTACATTGTACACAAGTTTTTCCTTGGTTGCTGTGTTAGCTGCTTTAGGCAACACATTAGATGCTGTACAATCACCTGTCTCAAGTTCTCCTTCTTCACCTTCTAAAATCAAAGTAAAGTTGCTCTGAGCCACAAAAAGTTCCCCATCTACTTCAGCAATGTCACATTCAGCAGAGTCTTTATTATCAGGCAAATCACAAAACTGTTGCTCAATAGTATCAAAATTATATTGAAGTTTAAGAGTTCCTGAGGGATATAACTCATTAAATGAAAGATTCCTAGCCTCTTCTCCTGAATTTTGAACTTCAAGCTTTTCATGTCCAATCACCTAAGATGAATTAAAGATAAGAGATCAGTTTAAGAATTAAAAATATATTTTAACCAAAAGCACAAAGGTTTTTAATGACCATCTCACTTCTGGTGTGTGCGTTTTTAAACATAAACTACATTTTATATTTGGCACATATTAAAGGGTTTACTTAACAAAATATCCATTTAAGCAATAAGACCCGAATGAGAATTCAATCAAAATAATTAGATGGAAAAAGACTCAGATTATGACTGGAATTAAACTAGAAAGTCCACATTTCTGTAGCTAAAAAGACAGTATTAACAGAACCCTCAAAATTATTACAATAGCAGTTGTGAGAAAATTAAGGATTTAATCTACTCTGATCCAAGAGAAAACTAGAGAAAAAGAAACATCCCCCAAACTATTTTAATGATAATCCCCAAATTACCTAACTATTCACACTTTTCTAAACAGCATGATCCCCATAAGGTTGAAGAACAAGTCACCTACATAAGCTCCCTTGGGCTAGACTCAATCCTCTTCCCTTTGCTGGGGCTGCATAAACCATGAAATTCCTAAGGCTTTCAAGTTCAGTACCTCTCCTGCAAGGGTTTGGTGGAAGAAGGAATGGTCCTTGCATTTTCCTTTTGGTAAGGGAAGGGGAGAAAAAGGAGGAGGCAGAAAGTAACAGAGAGATCTCCTGACCAAGAAGGTAGAACATTACCACCCACCTAAGACAATGACATTTTCCCACTCCCCAAACATTCCGAGAGATGACAGATTGGAAATAACCTGTGAGGATTCCCATTTACACCATGCCCACATTTTTATTGGCTTCCCAACTGAAGGAACAGGGACTACAGCCACCTATTTCACTATTATTTCATTACTCTTAGCCATGTGTTTCACTACTCTTCAAGAGAGTACTCATTAAGATATGATTATAACTTTTTATGAATGAATTCCCCAAATTACATACAGATTTCTATAATTAGGAGTAGGTTTTTCATGTTAATTTATCATATAAAAGTTGCCTCAATAATGAAAGAGAATTGGTTGAATTTTAGAAAAGCCATAGGATACATTAAGTTCCCCCCCCCAAAAAAAAAAAAAAAAAATCCTTTATGGAGTATATATAGAAGTTGAACATCATAGGATAAACAATGTTCTCCCAAAATATGCACAGGAGAAAAGCCTGTTTAGATGTAGCTACTTATTTTCCACACATATGCTCTTATACTTGTCTCTGGAATAGCCATTATATATTTTTCTTATAGCTAAAAAAAACCATTCATTTGAAGCAAATAAGCAAAAGTTAAATCATTAAGTGGCTTCTTTAACAGTCTTTTGGTATTCATGAAAACCAAGTTTTACAAGAATGTGTTCTTTTATCTTCCACAAAATACTTAAAAACAGAGTTTTTAGAGATTTTTTACACAGCAAAGAAACGAATACATTAGTTTTGAGCTATTGTATCTTGAAACATAACTAAACCAAAACTGAAAGACTGATAAAGAAGTAGAAACTTAATTTTTTTACATGAATTTCTTGAGTATCAGGAGGACCGTCAGGAATTGGAGTAATTTCTTCTGGTTGGTCGACACTTTCTTTTAGTATAGCAACTTCTATTTCACGATCTTCTTTTAAGTTCAATGTTATTTCCTGGTCAAGCTTACGTTCTGAGATAATAGGACTTTCAGAGGTAAGCCCCGAGCTTCCACTATCACCAAGGACACTGGTCACTGCTGGGGAAAATATAAATTAATCTTTTAAATTTTAAACTGGAAAACTTGATCTATACACAATTAAGAAAACAAAGGAAAAGGCTACACTGTACTTGAGAATTTATTATTCTAATAAATTGCCATCCTGCCAAAGTCTATAATACCATAAAGGGGGAAAACCTGTGAGGATCTACATAATAATCTACTTTTCTCCAGTATACTATATTCATTCCACAAAGATAAAACGCAGAAGATAAATTCCACAGTTTTAAATGACACTGGTTTTCTTCAATTGGAATGTAACTGCTACCATTTCTGTGAATGTCTAATATGATGAAAACTCCTTTGAGGAGGGGGCTCCAGTGCTCTGGGTTTTTTTTCTTTTTTTTGGTGGTGGTGGTGGTACTGGGGATTGAACCCAGGGGCATTCTACCTCTGAGCTAAACCCCCAGCCCTATTTCATTCCTTTTTTGGGGGGGAGTACCGGGGACTGAACTCAGGGGCATTCTACCTCCCAGCTATACCCCCAGCCCTATTTATTTTTTATTCTTTATTTTTTTGACACAGGGTCTCCCTAAGTTGCGGAAGGCCTCACTAGGTAGCTGAGGCTGGCCGCGAACCCGGATTTTCCAGTCTCAGCCTCCCAAATGCTGAGATTACAAGGGTGCGCCACCATGCCCGGGGCATTACTTATTTTGAAACAGGGTCTCACTAAGCTGCAGAGGGCCTCACAAGTTGCTGAGGTTGGCCAAGAGCCCACAATCCTCCTGTCTCAGACTCCCAAGTACTGGGTTATTAACCTGAAAATTACATTTACCATGTGACTTCTAGATAACTAGCTGCCCTTGTAGGGACAATTACAGAATTACAGGAGGGACAAGCTATCTGGGTTCTGATGTAGCTATAAAATTGGATGAGTATTTTTCCTTAGGCAGAAAACATCCTAATAGGTAAAAATGGACTCTATCATTTGAACAAATTTGGGGGTGGGGGTGGCGTAAAAAAAAAATTCCTTACACTAGCTATACGACATACTTGGAGTTAACATTTGTAAGTGGCACAAAACACAAAATATTCTCAAGGGAAAAAAAGAAGTCTCTAAATTAAAAATCCTTCAGAGCCAGAAATGGTAGTGGCATATGCTTACAATCCCAGTATCTGGGAGGCTGAGACATGAAGTTTGCAGACAGCCTCAGCTACTTAGTGAAGCCCCTCCACAACTTAGTGACACCTGTTTCAAAATACAGAATAAAAAATAGGGGTGGGAGTATAGCTCAGAGGTAAAATACCCCTGGGTTCAATCCCCAGTGCCACAAAACAAACAAACAAAAAGAAATACATATTAAATGAATCCCATTTATTAATTTCCCTGCTATGGACTAGTAATTTACTTTGCTCTTCTTTAATGTTAAAAAAAAATGTTCACAAAAAATATTCTAAAAATTATACTATGAGAGCCACAAAATGCCTTAAAAGCAACCCTTTGTTTCAACAGCTGGTCTTTCCTTAGAATGCCTTTATTCCCAGAAAGCTGACCAGAAAAGAAGAACTGAGAAAAGAAAATCTGGATTAATAGATTATTTTTATTCTAAGAATAGAAAAATCTTTACCCAAAACACAAAAATGAAATAATCCTAAAGTCAAAATAATACATACATTCATTGTTGTCTGCTCTAATTGTAGAGGTGCAGGTTTCAATAGATATTAATCCTTCATCTGAAATGGGTTCCCTGGACTTTGGGATGACAATTTGCCTTTAGAAACAGAAATGTATATTTTAGTGTACATCAATATTCCATCGGCTCTAACCTGTTTTAGCCCTAATGCCTCTCTCCTTGATAATCTGCTGATGAAAATCAAAGTTCAAAGAAATCACCAAACTCATTTTGAGTATTATAACATTTGCAAGTAAATTAAGAAACAAACAATGTTGTACTTGTTTTTCCTATTTTTTACGACTTTACTTTTTTGGCAACAATGGCATAGTCTTAAAGTGCAAATAATTTTTAAATGCTTGTCAGTATATATTACATTTAAGCTAATTTTTAATATTCTATGCCCACATTCTTCAAATAAATATGTCAAGTATTATGAAATATTTTCTATATACACAGCAGTATTTTAATGCTAATTGGAAAGTGTGATAAATGAAACTTAATACATGATAAAAACAAGTTATAGAATATGCTGATAGAGGCCCTTTTCTATTCTGAACTGGCCCTACATGAAAGAAAATATTTTAATATATACACATAAGTGTTAGTAAGATTTATCTCAACCGCAATGTCTACAGCAAGGACAACTGAAAACCAACAATAAAGCTCCACAAAACGTAAGTGGGTTTTTTTGTTGTTTTTGGGGGGGGTTTTTTGGCGGTACTGGGGATGGAACCCCGGGGCATCCTACCTCCGAGCTATGCCCCCAGTCCTATTTTTTTTATTCCTTATTTTGAAACAGGGTCTCACTAAGTTGCAGAGGGCCTCACTAAGTATCTGAGGCTGGCCACAAACCGGGATCCTCCTGTCTCAGCCTCCCAAGTACTAGGATTACAAGCATGCGCCACCACGTCTGGCAAAATATAAGCTTTTATTTAAAAAGTAACCTGTTTTGGAGCCGGGCGTGGTGGTGCACGCTTGTAATCCCAGCATTCGGGAGGCTGAGACCGGAGGATCCAGGTTCGCGGCCAGCCTCAGCTACCTAGTGAGGCACTCCACAACTTAGTGAGACCCTGTTTCAAAATAAAGAATAAAAAAATAGGGCTGGGGGTATAGCTCGGAGGTAGAATGCCCCTGTGTTCAATCCCCAGTACCGCAAAAAAAAAAAAAAAAGTAACCTGTTTTGCCAATATGAATATTCACTCAGATTCTTACTGAAACCAGTTTCTGACATGAATGCTGTGTTTTGTGATTGCTGCAATTACCCATCAAAATAATCTGGATAATCCTTCCTGAATGGTTTCTTTCACTTTTTTGATGAAGGTCTGGCACAGACTCAAGCAACAGATCTAGACTGCTCTTCTCAGAAATGAAGTATGTAACTGAGTTTGATGTATGAGGTGATTCTGATGAGCCTGAATTTTGTGGGTGATTTGGGAAATCACTCCCAATATTTGAAACTGTGCTATTCTACACGCTAACATGAGATCTGTGTCTAGCCTTGAAAAGAAAAAGCTTTCACCAGAAGATGAATCAATTACTTCACTAATCGTAACAATTAGTTCAGCTGACTTTTAATGAAGGAAGCAATGCACTGCTTTATATTCTAATGCAAGCTAACTGGACCATAAACTGTCTGGGAACCAGCACCAATCTGCTAGAACATGTTTTGAACAGAAAGCACTGCCCCGCATTCTTTAATAGTATGCTGCCTCTTCTGGCACAAAGTGTCAATGAAAGTATTTGAGAGAACAATAATTAGCTCGCAAAAATCAAAACTATTCAGTTTTATATCAATCAAATGATAAGAGAACAAAACTGACTCTAAGTTATCACCCCTATGCTCCACTCTGGTCTTACAGGAAGGGGAAGGCATTGGAAGAGTGCCAAAGATGGGAAACTCAGTTTTCATCAATAAAAATAGAATCAAAGAATATTAAAAACATTCTACCTCAATTCCCCATGTCTCTTTATATTCCAGAAATACCCACTAGCATTAAGATTTATGGTAACTACTGAATAACACAATTAGACAACTAAACTTCCTTCCAAAACAGGCATTACCAAATTAGAGATGTCAAAGATCTAAATGGAATCTAATATGCATAGAATATTTTACCATGGGCTCAATCTCATTAACTTCTTCAGAAAAAGTCTGAATTTATCATCATCACCTTACCCTTCACAGACTGATGGCACGCAATGAGAAGCTTCAACTCCTTGTACAGGGTTTATGTGATTTAATTCTGAAAATGCTTCCTCTGCAACTTTAAAAGTACCTATAAATCATAAAGAATATTATTTATGCTAAACATTTCACTTTTGTTCAGTCTTGGACTACCACTTTTTAATTAGTTGCTGGGCCTGACTCTTTTGTTCTTTTATACTAATTTCCTTGACATCTGGCAGCCAGCAGTTCCTTTCTCTCTGAGCCTGGGCTCAAGAGTCCCCATTAACCTCTCACTTTGCACTTTTAGCTTAATGGGTACTATTTATTCCAAGTATTGTACATCTATTAATTCACTTAATCCTAACCATCCAAAGAGGAAGATAAAAAACTGAAAAGTATGTTACACTGTTCATTCCAGATCACCATGGCTACCTAAGTAGCTGAGCTGGGATTCAAATTTAACTGATTTCACTCTAGAGTTCCTGTTATATGATCCCTCCCCACCAAAAAAAAAAAAAAAAAAAATCCAAAAGATGATTTCTACTGGAGAATGACTAATATTGTAGGAATAATCCATGTAGATATTTACTAAGGAACATTCTTTTAATTTTTGGCTATACTTTGGATTGAAGCCACCAAGCTACATCCCCAGTTCTTATTTTATTTTCAAGAAAGGGTATCACTAGGTTGCCCATGCCCGATTTGGCTTTGAATTTGTGATACTCCTGTCTCAGCCTCCTGAGTAGCTGGGATTACAGGTGTGGTTCACTATGCCTGACTCCTGCTATGAACATTCTTCTCTAATATTAACCATTAATGTATTTTAGTGTGATAGGACATATCAGTTGAAGCAGTATAAATTAAGACTTTTTAAAAAATAAAAATAAGCAGAGTCCTAAAGTTCTTAAATCAGTTAAAAATGCTTATGATTATTAAAGAAAGATATCATCCAATATTCATTGGACTCTTATCTTAAGAAACCTTAGCACAGTCTAGGTAGAAAAAATTCTCCAAATAAATCTAAATACAACACAGATTTTTAGAAGTATTGGCTTTATAGATTTAATGTTAAGAGTAACCTTTAAATAAACCTATTGAGACTGTGTATCAAGTAAGAAATCTATAAATAGGCTTAGTTTTCTGATTCATCAATTCTAAGCCAAGTCTTCCTTCCTGGTGTTACCCTGTCTCCTCAAAGGTCTACAAGAGTAGAACTAAGCTGCGTAAGTGCTTGTTGATATAGTCCACACGAGGCTCTACATGAAGTGGGCATGTGGCATCTCTACTTATTGTTTGATAGTCAATACCTAGCATACACACACAGCAGGAGATCACTGATCACAGACACTAGAGCCTCAAAAATGATCTTCCATATATAGGAATATTCAGACAATAAAATCATGGCTTTGGGACATTTATTTTGACTGCTCACTGATTATTTTGGAAGTAGAGATGAAGATGAAGAATGTAATTCCTCATTTCTGAGCAGAATTCTAGTAAACTGAGAATGATGGATGAATTGAAAATTGCAGTAACACTCTAGTCTGTAAAGTATTATTTTATCTGTAGTTCTCGGAAGGCCTCAGACTACAGCATTATATATTTCAATCCTTAAACGTTATTATTCTTTTCCAAACATTGTGGCCAAATTTTTTTAAGAAGCACATGTGCCAGGCATTGTGGTGCACACTTGTAATCTCAGTACCTGGGGGGCTGAGACAGGAGGATCACAGGTTCGTGGACAGCCTCGCCTACTTAGTAAGGCTCTCCACAACTTACTAGGACCCTGATTCAAAATAAAGAATAAAAAATAGGACTGGGGGTGTAGCTTGGGGGTAGAATGCCCCTGAGTTCAATCCCCAGTACCACACACACAAAATTAATAAAAATAATTAAAATTAAAGTAGCACATGTAAGTTCTCCTCCCTTCAAATCTCTTATCTTCTTATGAAGCTATGTAATCCATACTCATAAACTGAAAGAATAAGATTTGTGTATTTTTCTAGGACTTAGTCACTATGAGCATACAATATTTATTTAACCTTGATGCTTTTCTTATTAAGAGATATAATGACGAGAATGTGGAGAATTAGTTCTTACCCATTTGTTTCCCCTCCAGAGGAGGAGGTACGTCTGACTCTAACATATCTTTATCACCATCCTTCTCTATTTCTTCAGTTAAATTAGCAATTAGTTCAGTGGAAGAACATGCTGGCTTGGAGGACATGAAAGCAGTATCTTCAAAGTCTTCTGGCAGCGGTGCATCCAGGTACTCCAAAGTAGTCTGGTCTGATTTGGTTGAAACACTGCTGTTTTCTTTGCTCACATCCAGTTTCTCCAAACTTTGTGAGGGTGTGTCCTGTGATCTTTCATCCATTTCTTCATGGTCCTTTTCAGGACTATTCAGGGGAAAAGATGTGGTTTCACCTTTGCTCTTCAGCCATTCAGTTTCTGCTGGAACTCCACATTTATGGAATGGTGTAGTAACAAATGCTTTTGTGTTAATATTATCTGCAGCCTGTTATGTAAGATCATTAAAAGAAAATCCATAAATATCTAGTCCTAAACTACCTATCCCACCATACCCACCTTTTCCCATTCCCATGTTCTTTATTTCTCTGAACTATGCCCATTGTTAAAACTCGTTTCTTCCAAATCCATTCTCTTCAGGTACATAACTAAAAGCTAATGGGCTGTTAATAGCTTTGCTAATCAGTAATAGATCATTAAGTTCGGAAGACAAAAACGATAAAGGCAGATGAACAATAGTGACCAAATGTGTTCCTATTAACCTATACTGGCACTCTGAAAACACATCCTCCTAAATAGAAAACCAGTTAGGAACTTAAGGGGAGTAATACAATATAGGATAAAAGGCAAATAAACAAACAAAACAAAAAATACTAAAATGAAAACCAAGCACTAAGCCGGGCGTGGTGGCGCACGCTTGTAATCCCAGCATTCGGGAGGCTGAGACTGGAGGATCCAGGTTTGCGGCCAGCCTCAGCTACCTAGTGAGGCACTCTGCAATTTATTGAGACTCGGTTTCAAAATAAAGAATAAAAAATAGGGCTGGGGGTATAGCTCGGAGGTAGAATGCCCCTGAGTTCAATCCCCAGTACCGCAAAAAAACCCAAAAACCAAAAAACAAAAACCAAGCACTAAGAATAAGGAGATTCAAATTCTAGTCCATTTTTGCCACGAAGCACTGATTGGCTGTAGTCAACCTTCTTGGTGCTTCCCAGTCTTATTTTCTTTATCTGTAAATTAATGGATTTAGCTTAACCAATGCCCTAAAGTTTCCTTCTGAACTGTTTAATAAATTCAAGACTATCTGTAAGATTATATACTAAAATCTATAGCAGAATTGTTTAAATTGATTTATCTAGAAGCTGGGCAGGATGGAACATGCCTGTAATCCCAGTACTTGGCAGACTGAGGCAGGAGAATTACAGGTTTGAGGACAGCCTCAACAACTTCGTGAAACGCTGTTTCAAAATAAAAAATAAAAAGGTCTGGGGATGTAGCCTAGAAGTAGAATGCCTCTGGGTTCAATCAGCAGTACCAAAAGTTTTAAATTTTATCTAATCTTTTCCTTGTAGAACCTAACATGTTCTTTACTAAGTCTTTTCTTCCTGTTATAATAAAACTTACTCCAGCACTCCATTTTGTATTCATGCCTTCTTCCACGAATGAAATTTTAGTTTCTTTAAGTCGTAACGGTGGAGTAAGAGACCTTCCAGGTGATATAGAGGGAGATGCTAAAGGTGTTGTTCGAAGACCAGACCTTAGGATGGACTGAGGAGTAAACTCAGCAAATCCAGAAGTAACTGACATAGCCAAAGTTTTAGCTTTCTGTGACAAAGAAACAAATGGAATTCAATTATTAGTCACTGTAAAGGGCATTTTATAAGAACAGACCTAATCATTTAATTTAAAACAATGGTTATAGCCGGGCGTGGTGGCGCACGCTTGTAATCCCAGCATTCGGGAGGCTGAGACCGGAGGATCCAGGTTCGAGGCCAGCCTCAGCTACCTAGTGAGGCACTCTGCAACTTAGTGAGACCCGGTTTCAAAATAAAGAATAAAAAATAGGGCTGAGGGTATAGCTCGGAGGTAGAACGCCCCTGAGTTCAATCCCCAGTACCGGAAAGAAAATAAAAATAAAAAATAAAACAATGGTTATATTCTCATCTCCTATAACTATATGGGAAGAATTTTTATTTCAGATTGGTTGGGAAAAAAAGTAAACACTACCAGGGCTTTCTATATATACACCTAGAGAATGTAAAATTATATCCATAATCTTTTTAATAGCTATGGTTATTTTGAATTTAAATTCAACTAAAAATATATAAAGAGGGTCATTGTCCCACATGCCTGTAGTCTCAATACTTGGGAGGCTGAGACAGGAGGATCACAGGTTCGAGGATAGCCTCTTCAACATAGCAAGACAATCAGTAAGTTAGTGAGACCCTGTTTAAAAAATAAAATAGGAGCCGGGGGTGGTGGCGCACGCTTGTAATCCCAGCATTCGGGAGGCTGAGACCAGAGTATCCGGGTTTGTGGCCAGCCTCAGCTACCTAGTGAGGCCCTCCGCAACTTAGTGAGACCCTGTTTCAAAATAAAGAATAAAAAATAGGGCTGGGAGTATAGCTCGGAGGTAAAATGCTCCTGAGTTCAATCCCCAGTACCACAAAAAATAAAATAAAATAGGACTGAGGCTATAGCTTGGAGGTAAAACGTCTCTGGGTTCAATCCCCAGTAGCACACACACAAAAAAGGCCGATTAGTAAGATAAATTATAAAGTAATACTTACAAATTCTTAGATGAAAGATAAAATTTTAATGACCAAAACTGGTTAAAGGAAGCTATTAACTATAGGAAGCTAACCTAAATTAAAAATTAGACTAGTATGTCTCAGAAAAACGTCATCACAAGGATACATTAATAGCTGCATTACTTACTAAAATGCTTTGAAAATTTTAGAATTAACAATTTAAAATTAGCACTTATACTATTTGTCCATTAAATACCTAAAGAGATTATTGAATCACATTAGTTTAATGAATCCTGTTAGTCAAATTATTATGACTTTTTTTTTTTGAATGGTGAACCGGTTGAACCCAGGGAATTTTACCTCCGAGCTAGAGACCCAGTTTTATCTGGAAACATGGTCTTGCTAACTTGCCAGGCTGGATCTGAACCTGCAATCCTCCTGTCTCACCCTACCAAGAACTGGATTACAGGTATGTACCACCACAACCAGCTAGATTATGACTTCTTTATGGAATATTTTGTCAGGAGGTATAAAATTATTCCCCGATTGCCGGCATGGTGGCAAACACTTGTAATCCCAGTAGTTGGGAGGCTAAGACTGGCGGCCAGCCTTAGCTATTAAGGGGGACTCTCCGCAACTTAGTGAGACCCTGTCTCAAAATAAAGAATAAAAATTAGAATCGGGGAGTATAGCTCAGAGGTAGAATGCCCTGAGTTCAATCCCCGGTACAATAAATAAATAAATAAATAAATAAATAAATAAATGATTTAATTTCATTTGAACCAGCTGTGAAGAACATGAATGTGATTTTTTTTTTAAACAGACGAAAACAGGTTGGAAGTACTATACTGGATATTAATTGTCAGGAACCTAAAATCTTATCAAACTTCTTTTAACAATTCTTTGAGGAATGGCATTTAATGAGGTCTCCTTTATTCAACTTGAAAAATAACAATTCTCTACCTTCATTATAAATACTGAATCTCCAGAACAAAAACTTAGTAATAGCCAACAAACCAACAATACAAAGGAAGAAACAGCCTTCTAGGATGCAATTCAGAACACTTGATAAGGAGTTAGAAGATAACATGTAAAAATACTTTAAGCCCAGCATGGTGGTGCACACTTGTCAGATTCGAGACTAGCCTCAGTTGATAGCAAGGCCCTCCGCAACTCAGTGAAGCCCTGTTTCAAAATAAAGAATAAAGAATAGGGCTGGGGGTGTAGCCCGGAGGTAGAAAGCCCCTGGGTTCAATCCCAGTACTGAAAAACAACAACAACAAAAAACCATAAAAACAAAAAGTTAAACAGGGTATGGTGACCGACTTTTGTTGTCCCAGTACTTGGGAGGCTAAGACAGGAGGATGGTAGATTTGTCATAAGTAATAGCCAACTTAGTGAGACTCTGTTTCAAAATAAAAAATTTAAAAAAAGAGCTCGGGGAATGTATCTTGAAGGTAGAATGCTCCTGAGTTCAATCCCCAGTAGAAAAAGAAAGACAGGGAGGGAGGGATAGAGTAAAAGACCATTTTCAGTAGTTAACAGAAGTTTAGTTCTGCTATTTTCATATGAAATAGCACTATTAGGGAGGGTGGAACAAAAAGCCATTTAGAGTTAGAAAAATTTATAGTAGGAAGAACAGTTTATGGTTTCATCAGGAATCCAGAAAGCAAAAATAAATAAACCGAAAAATTAAAAAGCATTTGACATAAGGAAAAAATAAAGATAATAATAACAGCAATGAAGATTATATATAAAAATAACAGCCAAGTGTGGTGGTGTGCGCTAGTAATCCCCAGTACTTGTGAGGCTGGGACAGGAAGATTGCAGGTTGGAGACCAGCTTCAGTTACCTAGTGAGGCCTTTTGCAACTTAGTGAAACCCTGTTTCAAAATAAAGAATAAAAACAGGGCTGGGGGTGTAGCTGAGAAGTAGAATGTCACTAGGTTCAATTCCCAGTACTGCAAATAAAAAAAAAAAATTAAAAAAACAAAAAAAACTCAAAAGCATTTTTCAAAGAAAATAATTTTATGGGGTACTGGGGACTGAACCCAAGTGCAATTCTACCTCTGAATTGCACTTTTATTTTAAAAGAGGGTCTCAATAAGTTGCTGAGGACCGGTCACTAAGCTGCTGAGAAGAGCTTCAGCCTGTGATCCTCCTATCTAAGCCTCTCAAGTACTGGGCCTGGTGACAAGGTCCATTTATAATGACCATTCAGAGGCTCACATGTATTACACTCAAAACAATGTGATTAACATAAAGCAGAAAAGGATAATTAACCAACCCTACTTAAAAAGATACAAAACATAGAATGCATTTTTGGAAAGATAACCATTGAAAATTTAGAAAATGCTTAAAGCTGTTGACTAACCAGAAGTATCAGTTATAAATAGCATTTTGTGTGTGTGTGTGTGTGTGTGTGTGTGTGTGCCTGTGCGCTCGTACTACTTGAAAAGTAAGAACTGCTTAGTTTTACTATGAATGCTAAATGTGTAATACTAACCTTAACTACAAGAGGAGTTTCAAGTAAATGAAGTTCCGAAGCCCTGGAGGTATTTGGATGTGAACTTAATGGCAAAGAACTGGATAGTAGGTACAAAGGAGACCTTGTGGGGCTCTGTAGAACATATCCCAAACTCTGAGAAGGCCGGGGGACAGGATGAACAACCAAATCCAGTAATCTGTAATCAAAATATACACATGGATAGAAAAATATTGCTAACTTATTCACTGGGTTATTCTAAAGAAATGAAATAATTAGGTATCCCACTTGATTATTGAAATTTGTATATTTACTGATAAACTCATAACCACATGTAAATATATGAGTATATTAATGCAATCTAAGCTGCTATTCGTTCAAAGTCAGAAATTTTATATTTCAGTAGGAAAGAGGGTTCAAAATTGTAGGTATTGTCCCTCCCTTGCACCAATATTTATAAGACTTCTCTGAGTCATGCATTTATTTTGAAATGAAGATTACTAATGACTGAAAATACTAAAGAAAACAGGACAAGCCATCTCTCTTGCAACCCTTTGCTACAATTCATTTTCATCAATATTTTAAAATTGTTTCACTTATATGACATATTTAACATATGTGGTTTTTTACAATTATAGATCTGACTGCAATAAAAACTATACTGACACACCTCAAAAGTTAATTATTAGCCAGGCATGGTAGCACACACCTGTAATCCCAGTATTTGGGAAGCTGAGATAAGAGGATCACAGGTTTGATGTCAGCCTCAGCAACTAGTCTCTCAGCAACCTAAGTGAGACCCTATTTCAAAACAAAATACAAGCTGGACATGGTGGCACACACTTGTAATCCTAGTACTTGGGAGGCTGAGCCAGGTGGATCGCAGGTTCATGGCAAGCCTCAAAATAAAGAATAAAAAAAATAGGGCTTGGAGCCAGGTGAGGGCGGTGCATGCTTACAATCCCAGTACATGGGAGGCTGAGACCAGAGGATGAGGGTTCATGGCCAGCCTCAGCTACTTAGTAAGGCTCTCCACAACTTAGTGAGACCCTGTTTCAAAATAAAGAATAAAAAATAGGACTGGGGGTATAGCTCAGAGGTAGAATAGTCCCTGGGTTCAATCCCCAGCACCTACCGCAAATAAATAAATAAATAAATCGACAAAAAAATAGAGCTGGGCATGTAGCTCAGGTAAAATGCCCCTGGGTTCAATCCCCAGTACCTCGAAAAAAAGAGGGAGGGGGATGTAGATCAAAGTTAGAATGCCCCTGGGTTCAATTCCCAGTACCATACACAGAAAAAAAGTTAATTTTTTACATTTATGAGTTTAATGGGAGGATGTAATTAATATCCTGGACTCAGTATACACCAAATGATAAAAATCTATCTCTGTATTAAGCATGCATAGTCAAAATAAGCTTAAAAGCTTAATTTACAAATAATTTAAACCTGAAAATGAAATTTTCAGGTCACAATTTCCAGTGGACCATTTGTAAAGGTCACACTTTTCTCTATTTCCTAACAAACGGTCTATTTTATTGTTATATTTTCTAGTGATAGCATCTTTAGCCGAGTGTGGTGGTGCTTGCTTGTAATCCCAGTACTTGGAAGGCTGAGACAGGAGAATTGCAGGTTTGTGGCCAACCTCAGCTACTTTAGTGAAGCCTTCTACAACTTAGTAAAACCCTATTTCAAAATAAAGAATAAAAATAGGGCTGGGAGTGTAGCTCAGAGGTAGAATGCCCCTGGGTTCAATCCCCAGTACTGCCAAAGGGAAAAAAAAAACAAAGGAAACAAGCAGCAGCATCTTTTACTTCCTCCAAATGCCAGTGGCTCAGTTAAGAATATGCACAAAAGAGCAACAGGCTCTGTTACTTGGGGGGGGGGGGGGGGGGGAGGACGGACACCCCAGTTGCTGTGCCTTCCTCTTCATCCATCCTTTAGGTTCGGAAGAGATTTCCACTATTCGGGGTTGTAGATCAACAAAGTTCACAATTGCTTTCTTTATAAGACTCAACCTATTATGTGGTGGGGAAATATTTGAAAAAACATTTTTTTTTTCCTTTTTTTTTGGGGGAGGGGTACTGAGGATTAAACCCAAAGGCATTCTACCTCCAAGCTACAACACTAACCCTTTTCATTATTTTGAAACACGGCCTCACAAAGTTGCTGAGGCTGGACTCAAACTTAAAATCCTTCAGTCTCAGTCTGCCAAGTACTGAGATTACAGGCACACACCTCCACACCCAGCACATGGGTCTTTCCACTTGTTATTCTAAACCAAGCGTAGCTTTCAGATTTCTAACACATCAAGATTAATCAAGACATTTCTTTTACACCAAGACTATTCAACTGACACATTTCTTTCCATCTTTTGTTCTATATTCTGTTCTTATTTTTTATTTCTCTATCTCATTTACATTTGATTTCTATACTTAGTTTTCTTACTTGTATATTTAGATATTCCAATATCCTGACAAATGCCATGCGCCATGTTAATATTTTATCTAAATAACTATTTATAAAAGATTACTTTATCATAGAAGATTAATATTTAAGTTACACTTGAAAGGTTTCAAGAAAAATAAAATTGTGTGTGTGTGTGTGTGTGTGTGTGTGAGAGAGTTACTAGGGATTAAACCCAAGGTGTTCTACCTATGAGCTATACCCCAGATTTATTTTATTTTTTATTCTGAAATGGTCTAAGTTTTGGAGGGCCTCACTAAGTTACTGAGGTTGACCTTGAACCTGTAATCTGGGCCACCACACTCAGCTAAGAAAAAATATTTTTCATTAAAGTATTTTCTAAAGGATTTGTTAAATACTGAACTTAGTTTCAGGGTTTCCTTAACTTTTAAAAGCCATGATCAAAATAAGAAATGCATCTTATATTTGAACACATAAAAGTTACAAAAAACAGCACATAACCCTTACAATATGCAGTGCCCAGACATTATCTACTTTATTTCTAACTAGCCAGAACCCACAATATATTTACTTACTACCCAGAAATGCAAGCCAATATGAAAAATACAGAATAAATTGACTGAATTTTATAGAAGGTAAATATTCACATCTTAATTAGCTCTCTTCCATCTGAGTCAATACTGGCTTTAAAGGGTGGTGGCACACATCTATAATCCCAGTACTTGGGAGACTGACAGGAAAATGGCAGGTTTGAGGACAGCCTCAGCAAGTAGTGAGACTCTCATCAACCGAGCAAGACCCCATTTCCAAATAAAAATAAAATAGGGCTGGGGTGTAGCTCAAAGGTAGAATGCCTCTAGGTTCTATACCCAGTGTCACACACAAAAATAAATTTTTTATGCCTGGCATGGTGGTACATGCCTGTGATCCCTGTGCTTTGCCTCCACTCCCCATAAATACCAAAGAATTTAAAGAGTATCTGTGAAAATTTTAAGATATTTAAAAACTGAAGTTATAATTATTACTAACATGGTGACTTTAAAGATGATTTAAAAAATTCTTACCTAGAAATTTTCTGTGATGCTTTTGAAATGGGTGTTCCAACAAATGCCTCAGGCAGTTCTGGATGTGGGAAAGAATATACTATAGGAGATGCTTCCTCTATTTTAGGACTACAAAGAAAATAAAAATTTAACTTTTGATTATATAGCACACATAGCATTTATAAAAATGCTTTAAGGTGGAATTAGACAGAAGAGGAACAGGCTTTCATTTTTTACTTTGTGTATTTCTGCATTATCCAAAAATAAATATATGACTTTCAAACATAAAAATAAAAAACATTCTTGTAAGTAAAGTAGTCAACATAGTTTTCCTTTTTATATATGCTAATAAACTATAGCAATGAGGATGGATTACTGATGAATGCTGCTGACTGCAAGTAGAATGACTTTAAAAGATATAAAAAGAACCACATACCTACTGTTAAGTGAGGCACTATTTCCATGTTCACTGCTTGCCCACACCTCTCCAATTTTAGATAACACATTACTGATAAAAGTGGATCTTGATAACACTGTTCCTGTAATGGTTTTTTTTGGAAATGCTGATAATGGTTTGGGTCTAGAAACTGTAAAATGAAGAATGTAGGATTTAATTCCATGTCTAATAAATAGAATTTTAATAACAAAATAAAAAGTAAATAAACAACATAGAATACATGACTCATATTTAACATTATGTTTGGATTAGCTAGAACTATGTATTAATTTGTTTTGTGGAACTGGAGATTGAACTCAGGGGCATTTCTACCTCTGAGCTACACTCCCAGCCCTTTCCATTTTATATTTGGAAATGGGGTCTCACTAAGTTACCAAGGGCTGGCTTCAAACCTGCAATCCTCCTGTCTCAGTTTCCCAAGTACTGGGATTACAGGTATGCGCCACTGTGCCTGGCTTATGCAGAAATATAATACTTTGAGATTTTAAGGAAATGGTAAAAAAATCGTTTAACATGTTTTCTAAAATCAGATAGGAATCTTCAACTGAAATAAATAGCTATTTCATGCTGTACTACATTAGTAAATTGTAAAAAGTTTCAAGAAAGCCCTACATTTCATGAGACAGAGTTTGACAATCCAGTAAGAAAGCATGGCTATGATAACTATGCATAATTACCAGCAAAAGTGAGCTACACTGAAGATAATGAGAATTTCAGAAAGGTGATCAATGTTCAGTATCTTTTCTAGCCCAACAGTTTATGGCATTTTTCAATGCAATTTTACCTTCTCGAAAAACTGATGATGCTGACAGATGGTAAGGCTTAGCTCGCTCAACTGCTAATTTCCGCTGGACTCTAGGAAGGATTTTCCCATATTGGTCTAATATAGAATTTCGAGCTACAGATCTTTCCCGCAAACAAGGATCACGGTCATTCTATTGAATATAACATAACTGGTAAAAAATTTGATCTTCAAAATTAGTTATATATTTACAATTTAAAATATAATCATAAATATTCAAGAATATATCTGTCCTATGTATTTCCAAACACATGACTTCATACACACACCACTTGCTTAATCATTAATAAATTCCAAATCCTATGACCACGACTTACTCCGTTAGAACTAATAAAAACGCACTTGTGAGCCGGGCGTGGTGGCGCACGCTTGTAATCCCAGCATTCGGGAGGCTGAGACCGAAGGATCCGGGTTCGCGGCCAGCCTCAGCTACCTAGTGAGGCACTCTGCAACTTAGTGAGACCCGGTTTCAAAATAAAGAATAAAAAATAGGGCTGGGGGTATAGCTCGGAGGTAGAATGCCCCTGAGTTCAATCCCCAGTACTGTAAAAAAAAACAAAAACACACTTGTTACTTCACACATATTTCTCTGCATCTTTGCAACAAACTCATAAGGAGATACTGCTTTACAGATGAGGAAACTAAGGCTCAGAGTGTATACCAAACAAACAGAACAAGTAAGTTTTAGTCTAACCCTTGAAGTTAATGCTCTTGAAATATGTAACTCCTGCTATTCTTTAACTCTTCCTCTCATTTTCTCTGAGTGAAGTGGTTACTCTGGCAATATTGTAGGCACACATGAGAACATAAGTGTATATATAGCACAGTAGTTGCTGAACTCCAAGTTCTTACATAATAAATAAAGCCAAATCTTCAGTTTTCTTTATTCTGTCTCAAACAATGAAACAACTTTAATCGTACCATAAGATTAATCTTCAGAGTCTGGTTCAACTTCAAGGCAGGGATATAATTGGCACGTTGCAAATGGTGAACTAAAAGGAATTCATGATTCTGAACACTGGCACTGGACTGTAAAAATTTCACCAAACATTCCTAGGAAGAACAAAACAGGTTTTAAAACTTTCAGTTCACCCTGAATTTGTGGTAAGTTTACACTGATAAGTGATTACCTGTTCAGTGTCAGTAAATGGTAACTTCAGTAAATCCTCCATTAAGCCCATTTCCTGACAGACTTCATAGACATGCTTTAGTAATTCCTCTATATTCACTTTGTTAGAATGTTGTCGCAATAAACTCCAAGCCTCAACAATGCACCTAAAAAAAAAATCAATGTTTACAAAAATTTAGTCTTAGAAAAGCTATTTTAAAAGTTCAAAACTCAACGCCGGGCGTGGTGGCGCACGCTTGTAATCCCAGCATTCGGGAGGCTGAGACCAGAGGATCCGGGTTCGCAGCCTCAGCTACCTAGTGAGGCACTCCGCAACTTAGTGAGACCCTGTTTCAAAATAAAGAATAAAAAATAGGGCTGGAGGTATAGCTCGGAGGTAGAATGCCTCTGAGTTCAATCCCCAGTACCACAAAAAAAAAAAAAAAAAAACCTCAACTACCTGTAGAATCGCAAAGATAATTTGTGTATCTGACTTAAAAATACTTTAACAAAGTTAAAATAAAAAATTAACCACAGTATCTAGACACAGTAGTACATACCTGTAATCTAAATAATGGAGAGGTTGAAAAAAGGGATCATAAATACATAAACTCAAGCCTAGCCTCCAGTACTAAGGAAGACTTTGTCTCAAATGTGCCGGGGTAGGAGGGTGCGCCGCTGGGAGTGTAGCTCAATGGTAGAGCTGCCCTGGATTCAATTCCCAATACACAAGTCAGGTGTGGTGGCACACGCTTGTAATCTCAGTACTTGAGAGGCTGAGACAGGAGGATCACAGGTTTGAAGACAGCCTCAGGAAACCAGTGAGGCTCTCAGTAACCTAGTGAGACTCTATTTTGAAATAAAAAGAAGTAAATAAAAATAGATCTGGGGATATAGCCTGGAGGTAGAGGCCCCTGGGTATCATTCCAGTACCACATACAAAAAAGCCACAATACCACCAAAAACCCCACAAAATCAACCATGGGGGTTGGGGTATATGACTCATTGATACAGAACTTCTGTAGCAAGCATGAGACCCAATGTTCAATTCCTAGCACCCCTCCCCCCCCAAAAGGAGTAAACAAAATCGAAAAGTGTTCATTTATTGAAGTACAAAAGATACACGCTAAGATTTACAATGATTAACCTGGCAGTTAAAATTTCTAGTGGGGCTGACAATGTTCATGGAACAAGCAATAATAAAAATGTCTTCATTTCACAGCATTCAGATAAATTTAGCAAGATCCTCAGCAATGTAGCAATACCATTTAAAAAAAAAGAATATATATATGGCTGAGGGTAGAGAGTGTTGTTCTAAGATAAAATGCTCGAGCTCAATCCCCAGTACCACAAAAATATATTGAGGGAAGAATAAAACAGGTATAATAAAAATTTTGATCTGTTGGAATTTTATTTTGGAGGGGAGCATGAAGACTTAATTATACTAGTCTATTTTTGTATATGCTAGATTCTTTTTTTTTCAATACTAGGGATTGAACCCAGGGGCATTCAATCTCCGAGCTACATTCTCATTCCTATTTATTCTTCATTTTGAAACAGGGTCTAAGTTGCATAGCGCCTAAGTTACTGAGGGTAGCCGAGAACTTGCGATCTTCCTGTATCAGCCTCCCAAGTACTAGGATTACAAATGTGTACCACCATGCCCAGCTTGCTAGAATTTTTTTTTTGGTGGTGGTACTGGAGATGGAACCTGGGGGCATTCTACCTCCAAGATACAGCCCCAGCCCCAACCCTATTTTTTATTCTTTATTTTGAAACAGGGTCTAAGTTGTGGAGGGCCTCACTTAAGCAGCTGAGGCTGGTCTCAAACCCGGATCCTCCAGTCTCAGCCTCTGAAATGCTGGAATTACAAGCATGCGCCACCATGCCCGGCTCACTAGAATTTTTTTAAACAATGCTTATAAGCAAATTTCAGATAGGTCCAAAATTTAAATGACATGAAAGAATTTTTAAAAATACTACAATGAGAAAGACCAAACATAAAAGTCATAAAAATAATTTTCAGTACAGCAAAATCCATTATAAGCAAAGTATTGTAAAGGAAATCCCACAAGGTTAATTTCTGTAATTTATAGTAAATCATTTACAAAAAATTGCAACATACGGAAAAAGATATAGTTAGGAAAATGATACATCGTTATTATACTGGGACTCAACACATTAATAATGGACATATTTGTCTATCTATTGAATAAGCAACAAGTATCTGAAAAAGGCAGATTAAAATGGTATAGCCCCCAGAGAGAGCAATTTGCAAATATCCTTTCACCCAGTAACTCTAACTCTAGAACTTTATTCTACAAAATAAATTACTATATGCGCAAAACGTGTGGTTGTTCATTATAGCATTGTTTAGAATGGCAAAAGATTAAAATAGCCTACAAGCTCATTAAGGGGAACAAACAGTACATCCATACAATGGACAGCTATACAATACTTATAAACATGGCATGGTGCTGCACGCCTATAATCCCAGTATGTGGGAAGCTGAGACAGGAAGATCATAGCTTCCAGCAACAGAGGCCCTCTGCAATTTAATGAGACCCTGTTTCAAAATAAAAGAATAAAATATGACTGGGTATAGCTCAGAGGTAGAACGCCCCTGAATTCCATCCCTAGTACCTCAAAAAATAAACAAACAAACAAACAAGGAAGCTCAGCTGGGTATGATGATGCAGGCTTGTAATCACCATACTTGAGAGGCTAAGACAGGAGGATCACAGGATCAAGGACAGTCTCAGCAGCTTAGGAAGACCCTGCCTGTTTCCAAATATAAAATAAAAAGGGTTGGGGAGTATGGGCCACCACACTCAACTATGGAGTTTTAAAACGAACATCAAGCCATCAAGCCAGTACTTGGGAGGCTGAGACATGAGGATCACAGGTTCAAGGCTAGCCTCAGCAACTTAGCAAGGCTCTCCACAACTTAGTGAGGCGCTGTTTCAAAATAAAAAATAAAGGTGGAGCCGGGCGTGATGGCGCACGCTTGTAATCCCAGCATTCGGGAGGCTGAGACCGGAGGATCTGGGTTCGCGGCCAGCCTCAGCTACCTAGTGAGGCACTCCACAACTTAGTGAGACCCAGTTTCAAACTAAAGAATAAAAAAAAATAGGGCTGGGGGTGTAGCTCGGAGGTAGAATGCCCCTGAGTTCAATCCCCAGTACCGAAAAAAAAAAAAAAAAAAAAAAAAAAAAAAAAAATAAAGGTGGAGCCGGGCATGGTGGCACACGTTTGTAATCCCAGCATTCGGGAGGCTGAGACAGAAGGATCTGGGTTCGCGGCCAGCCTCAGCTACCTAGTGAGGCACTCCGCAACTTAGTGAGACTCGGTTTCAAAATAAAGAATAATAATAATAAAAAAAGGACTGGGGTATGTATAGCTCAGAGGTAAAACCCCCCTGAGTTCAATCCCCAGTACCGCAAAAAAAAAAAAAACCAAACAAACAAACAAACAAACAAACAAAAAAACTGATAAGTAATAAAGAAAAGAAAAAATCATACTGGGAATTTAAAGTAATATGTAGAAAATTCAGACTTCCCTTTTCATACTAGCGAAGGAAAAAAGCTAAAAGTGAAATAATCATCCAATCTGAATCAAAAAATACAACAGAATAAACCCATAGAAAGTAGAAAGAGAAAAAGAGTGAAGACTGATTTTATCTACACAAAAGGGTTGTTCCTTTATGATACTAGGAGAGGGGTACCAGTATGTTTGCAGGAAGGAGAAAGATCATTTTAATAAAGAAGAGGTGGTTGAGAAGAGTCAGGTTGCATAGTGTAACAAATGTGTGATCAACCATTAACTCAATTTCTGACATTGCGAGCAAATGTAATGGTGCCCGTGCCCTTTAACCCTAAAAGAATACTGGAGGTGGGCTTTATTAACCAATGATACAAATGAAGAAACTCAGTCTCATAAATGATAAACTGCTTTTTCTTTTTTCTTTATTTCCCCCAGTATTGGGGACCAAACACTTTACCACTGAGCTACATCTCCAGCCCTTTAAAATTTTTTAATTTTAACACAGGGTCTCATAAAACTGTGTGGGCTGGCCTCAAACTTGAGGTATTCCTGCCTCAGGCTCTCAAGGAGATGGCATTATAGCCATGAGCCTGGCTGACCAACTGCTTCAAATCTATTTGAGCCCAAAGACTATCCTCTAAATAACTTGGCCCAAATCAGTAGGTGTTCCAATAACATTATTTTTAAGGACCCAGATTGATTTATAAACAATTTAACTATCATTATGCAATCACAGCATTTATACACCTAACTGTAAATCTCAGTCTGGCACCCTTTTACTCAAGGTACTCCTTTAGAAAAAACGCACAGTTTGGTTTTCTAAACATGAAAAATCAAGAGGCGTAAGAATATTAGATGATGTAACCAAAGTAAAATATTACATATTGCTACTATCTCTTGAATGGATTTCATTTTATTAACATACATGGTCAAGAGCTTATAGTTTCACAAGATGTACTTACCTATTAAAAAGCAGAACAGTAAGGTGAAGGATAACATCACTAGCACTGGACACTGTTGGCTTCATTGTTTGAATATATCTGAGTGCTTGTTTATATTCTCCCTGACTCATGAAGGCTTGAATAATCTTTGAATGTTGCCAGGACAAAGGTTTTGCAGTAGCTGGATGAAACAGAAGGCCTAAACCACTCTGCAGTAATGATGAGAAATGTGCAAAATAAAAACATAATCCTTTGTATTTTGAAAAAGTAGTTAACTTCTAAAAAAGATAAAGCACTATTAAAGCCAAAAACCAAATCAAGATAAAATCTAGGTAAATATAAGCTGAAAGAGCTACTTTAATCTACGGTATATTTATCTTAAAGAGTAAAAGCAGGTGGAGGTTGGTGGTGCACAGCTTTGAGGACAGTCTCAGCACGTAGTGAGACTCTCAGCAACCTAACAAGACCATTTCAAAACAAAAAATAAATAAATAAAAAAGGGCTGGGGGTTTGGCTTAGAGGTAGAATGTTCCAGGTTTCAACCCCCAATACCATGAAAAAACACCCCCCGCACCGGGCGTGGTGGCACACGCTTGTAATCCCAGCATTTGAGAGGCTGAGACCAGAGGATCTGGGTTCGCGGCCAGCCTCAGCTACCTAATGAGGCACTCCGCAACTTAGTGAGACCCTGTTTCAAAATAAAGAATAAAGAATAGGGCTGAGGGTATAGCTCAGAGGTAGAATGCCCCTGAATTCAATCCCCAGTAGCGCAAAAAAAAAAAAAAAAAAAAAAAAAAAAAGACACCCCCCAAAAAAGAAATGAAAGCTTTGTCAAAAGCCTCATACGTTTCAGACCTCATTATACAACATCTTTCCACCACTTTCATACATTAATACCAAATCCTGTCTTCCATGGTTCACTCAACACCTCAAATATATACTTCTAAATAACAACCACGGAATTTCAAATATTCATGATTGTTGACAGGTTCACTTTGCTCTTTAGATAGTAAGTAACCTGAGGTCTGAACAGTTTTATCCTTGTATTCTCTCTATTGAAGGCAGTGCTTGCTTGATGAAGAACTGATAAAACTGAGTATTTCTAAAGTTACCTCTAGAAGTAGACTATCATCTTTAATGTCAAGTTTAATCAAGTTTTGTGTGTTTTCTAATATCCTAATAACTTAGGTTTGAAAACTTACCTCATAGTCATTATGATCTATCAGCCAAAATCCTTGAATCAGTTTAACGTGGCCCCAAGAGATGGCGAAGGCGGTTGGAAAGGACTCAATGGGCGTGTCCGACTTGTTTGGAAAGGAATACATAACATCGAGTAGCAGATAAATGGTCTTCGAGAGCGTTGAGGACAACAGCAAACGCGTGTGTGGTATCACAGTCACCTCAAAGGCCACACGGGGATGGAGCCAGAGCTTCACACGAGAGTGACAGGGTCTCGCTACGCTGCCCAGCTGGCCTTACATGAACTCGAGATCTTCCCATCTCAGCCTCCTCAGTAACTGGGATTATGGGTATGTGCTACTGAACATGGCGGGGAGTGTATATTGCTAAACAGATACAGTCCCATGCCAATTTCATTTATTCTTAGTATTTTATTATCACCACCACAAAGGAGATGGACTGAAGCATACTTTCTACAGGGCTGAGAGCCTAAGTTGCTGAGGCGGGATTTGAACCTGCAATCTTCCTGTCTCAACCTACCAAGTACTGGGATTACAAGCATGTGCCACCATGCCCAGTTTATTTAGCAAATTTTTAAAATACAACTATAGGCAAAATTCCAGTTACTGGGTAGAAACTGACAGCTTAGGCAAGCACATGAGAGTTTCATAAATTATGAACCACATATTTTTAGACTATATATAATCACAAAGAGTAAAGGGCTCAGTCAGACATGATGACGCACATCTGTCATCCCAGTACTTGGGAGTCTGAGACAGGATGGTTGGCAGGTTCAAGGACAGCCTCAGCAAGTAGTAAGAATCTCATCAACCTAGCTAAATTGTGTTTCAAAATAAAAAATAAAGGTGGTGGTGTAGCTCAGAGATAGAATGCCCCTGGGTTCAATCCCCAGTAGCTCAAATAATGTCAAAGGCCATATTAAGCTAACGTATATGCATTCATGTTCAACACATTAGTCAGCCGGGTATGGTGGCGCATGCTTGTAATCCCAGTTCTTGGGAGGCTGAGACTGGAGGATCTGGGTTCACAGACAGCCTCAGCTACTTAGTGAGACCCTGTTTCAAAATACAGAATAAAAAATAGAACTGGGGGTGTAGCTCGGAGGTAGAATGCCCCTAGGTTCAATCCCCAGTACCAAAAAAAAAAAAAAGAGCCAGGTGTGGTGGCACACACTTGTAATCCCAGCATTTGGGAGCCTAAGACTGGAGGATTCGGGTTCCTGGACAGCCTCAGCTACCTAGTGAAGCCCTCCACAACTTAGTGAGACCCGGTTTCAAAATAAAGAATAAAAAATAGGGCTGGGGGTGTAGCTCAGAGGTAGAATGTCCCAGTACCGCAAAAACCAAAAAAAAAAAACAAACACATTAGTCAACCCCATTGAGAATGACTGATTGCCAGTTCTGGGGGTTGAATCCAGGGCTTTGCGCATGCTAAGCAAGTCCTATGCCCCTGAGCTAAATCCCCACACTCAACTGGCACTGGAGCTACTATTCTTGTATGTCTTAGACACATTTAAGAATATGATAAAAGTCAAGGGCCACATCCCAACAAAACAAACATAAATCAAAATCTTTCATATAGTTTTAGGCTATTCATGGGCCATTTGATCTCAACCAACAAATCATGGGTGAAGAACTAATTTTTAAAAAAGAGAATCAGACAAACATGAAATGGATTTAGGATTAGATATGTAAGATTACCACTACTATGAAATTTTTTTGGTAATATATGAGTATTCGATAAAACTTAAAGGATACAACAGAATGTTTGCTTGTTTCAGTTATGTTGTCTAATAAGTATATGTCAAGTAGTGCCTATAATAGAAAAGGATACAAAGTTTAGTATAGTTTAGTCATTCATGCCCCTTGTTCTCCTAGCCTGTACCAGGTATGAAAAATATAGGTAACTAAACCTCCTCCCTTCCCAACTATTCAGAGTCTCCTTAAGTGACAGAATGGTAATATAAACCTACATGTAGACTAGCAGGAGGATATTTTCCTGTGCCTCCTTCATCCCTTTTCCACAACTTCTCAACTTGATCTCCTAATTGAGAAACTAATCCATCAATCAGCAAGCAATCATGGCTCCACTTCCCCCTGCAAGATGAGAAACATTATATTTAACATTGTAAATTATTGGAATCAAAACAAGCATCAAATGTGAAAAAATAATAACCCAACTATAAAAGAAGAGAGATGAACTGGACATCATTTAGCATCATAAGAACTACAGAAACAAAGAAGCATTACTCAGGTAAAACCTTACACTGCCTCAAGGTGAGCCATCAGTAAGCCAGTAGACAAAGTCAAGTTCTAAAAAAAATATGAAGTCTAAGCCGGGCGTGGTGGTGCATGCTTGTAATGGCAGTACATAGGAGGCTGAGACAGAAGGGATCACAGATTGGAGGACAGCCTTAGCAAGTAGTGAGACTCTCATTAACCTAGTGAGACCCTGTGAAAAAGGGAGGAAGGGGAGAGAAAGGGAAGTAGGAGGAAGAAGGGAGGAGCAGAAAGGAAAAGAAAACAGGTCTAAACAGTCAAATGCCTGAGACTATTCTACTTTTCACCAGAGTAAGCAAATTACCATAGAGTACAACAGCCCAGGGTTGTAAAAATGCTACAGTTCCAAGTCAAAGAACAATTCTTTCCATTTCATCTCTGGGACTAGTATTTCATTCTTAAGTTATTCCTTCACTGAAAAACTACTGAGCACCTACAATACAGTAAGAAGATGCAGTTCCTATTTCTAACAGCAACATCAATTTCTACTTCACTAAAATTTTCCTATGAGTCAGGCACTGTACTAGATGTCCTGCACATATTAGTTTATGTAATTTTTATGCTGACATTATAACTTACATGACAAATAGCATCAGAAAGTGTAGCAAACCAGCCCAAGGACATACACTTAGGAAGTAACAGATTCAGAATTTTAAAATATGCCTGATCAATCAAAGATCATGTTCATTATCATAGGCTAGTTATACTAAAACCTGGTTTCCAAAATTTACCATATCAGAATTACAGCTAGCATACCCTTTTACTGACTCCCAGATGCTTCTGATCTAAGAAAGTTAGAAACAATGTTTTCGAGACACTGCTATCAGTCTTATTTGTTACTCTATAATTCCCTCATTCCAACATGAGGGGGAAAGAAACAACTTCAGAGGTAGAGCCAAGGCTCTAAACACTATTCTTTATTCTACTATATTCATTTCATTATTTCAAAGGACCAACTAGGCTATTTGTGGCTTTTGTGTATGTGATACTTGAGACTGAACCCAGGGGGATTCTACCTAGGGATTTTCCCACTGAACTATACCTCCAGCCCTTTTTATTATAAAACATGGCCTCAATAAGTTGCTGAGGGCCTCCCTATGTTGCTAAAATTGGTCCTGAAACTGTGATCCTCCTGGTCTCAGCCTCCCAAGTACTGGGCTTACAAGCATCAGCCACCACACCCAGCTTTGTTTTTGTTTTTTGATAAACAAAACATCTTAGTCATTTTTTCTGAATTTTCAGGAAAAGAAAAAAAAATTACTCATAGTGTCTCCTCTTACAAATCATTCATGGTAAAGTGGTATAGTTTTATTTAGGAAACAATGGTAAATACTTGAGAGGCTGAGACTGGATGATCACAGGTTGGCAGCCAGCCTCAGCTATTTAGTGAGGCCCTCTGTAACTTAGTGAGATCCCATTTCAAAATAAAGAATAAAAAATAGGGCTGGGGGTATATCCTGGGGGTAGAATGCCCCTGGGTGCAATCCCCAGTACTATCAAAAAATAAATAAAAATAATAATGGTAGAACATTCAAACTGATAATAAAGGTGTAACCATTAAGTCAAGGCAAACAGTACAACTAAAATAATAACATCAGTAACAAATTCTGGTAATTTACTAAAATTCCACCTACTTAAACCATTTTGTTGCATGATGTACTGTTCTGGAAAGGTCTGACTTTTTACACAATTCCTAAAATGTGTTTTGAAGGATGAGATGTACTATACCTAGATAAGCGTTCACACTTCTGTCGTCGACTGGTGTAGTAGCTCTGAATTACAGGGTAGTTGTAAGATAACCTTGACAGCTGCACAGCATCATCTGGATTTTGTTTTTTAAAAGTTGGAAAAAAGAAGCTAGTAATATTTCCAAAATATCTCAACAATATTTGTTATACACATTGGTATTTTATAACATTGCTTAACCTGCAGGCTCCTTAAATTTAAGTAATATAAGAATACTACATATTCTTTTATTTATAGATGAATAACTGAGAAAACAATCTCTCATGAAAGTCTAAAATAAGAAGGATGCTGACTGCATTAAATCCCTGCCAACTACTCTAAATAATTTTACTCCCTAGGTACAACAAATAACTTGAAAGCAAACAATGTTCATTGTTTCTTCAAATCAGAATCTAATTCTATTGAAGAGTAAGATCAACAACAATTACATATGCAAGTTGGGCGTGGTGGCGCATGCTTGTAATCCCAGCATTTGGGAGGCCAAGACCGGAGGATCCGGGTTCTCGGCCAGCTTCAGCTACCTAGTGAGGCACTCCGCAACTTAGTGAGACCCTGTTTCAAAACAAACAATTAAAAGCCAGGCGTGGTGGCGCACGTTTGTAATCCCAGCATTCGGGAGGCTGAGACCGGAGGATCCGGGTTCGAGGCCAGCACTCAGCTACTTAGTGAGACTCGGTTTCAAAATAAATAATAAAAAATAGGGCTGAGGGTATAGCTCGGAGGTAGAATGCCCCTGAGTTCAATCCCCAGTACCGCAAAAAAAAAAAAAAAAAAAAAAAAAAAAAAAAAAAAAAAAAAAAAAAAAAAAAAAAAAAAAATTACATATGCAGTGCCAGAAGCACATCTAAATAAAATCCAATGTGCTTCCTGGAAATGGAAGTTACAGGTTTTAGAAGTATTTTCTAAATAAACATTGTATAGGGAAAGTTAGTACTGACAATTCTGTAATTCTTGATCCTGACATTTCTTAGGTAAAAGGGAATATTTAATTGATGGCAAATATTAGTTAACACCCATTAAAAGAAAACTTAAAATGAGAAAGAAATCAACAAAGTAGGTTATAAAAACCATAGCTCCAGATATAAATTAAAACTAGTGACATTATTAAACCCAATTTCAGAAGTCGTCTTTTCTTGTGTTCAAATGTTACTCAATCCAATGAAGACATATAGAACTTGTGTATCAGGCATGGGGGTGAAGCACTAAAGATACAAAGGAAGCAGGCACAACAAAAGGAAAAACAAGAGGTAGGAAAAGGAAACCTAAAGCATATATTGAGAAAAAGTCATGAGGATTAAAAAATGTTTCAATTATAAGAAACACTCTAGGCGAGCGTGAACGTGCTTACCAAGGCCCTCTGGCAAAAGCCCAGAATGCGAAAACCAAAGCACCATCTGTGCGTACTGACAAACGAGCTGGGTGACCCTGTGCTTACTGCTTAAGTCCACCATCCCTGCAAGAAAGAGTCAGCATCACCATCACATTCCCAAGTCACCAACCCCAGAGGAAAAACAAGATACAAAATAGTTTTTAAAAACTAATGCCTGGTTGACTTTTAACAATATATATACACACTTTGAACAAATTTAGTTTTTATCTAATTTACTAGGGTTGAAAATGATATCAAGCAAATCTCTAAAATGCTAAATACACTAGACATTTTTCTTTTGTTGGTGGTTATTGAATTGACAGTAATTTTTCTCCCTATTGTACCACTTCAATAAAACATAGGATGTTTCATTTTAATATTTATTTTGTGGTGGTAGGGATTGAACCCAGGAGCATTCTACCTCTGAGCTACAACCCCAGCCCTATTTTTTTTTTTTTTTTTTTGAAACAGGGCCTAAGTTGCAGAGGGCATCACTAAGTTGCTGAAGCTGGCCATGAACCTGCAATCCTCCTTTCTCAGCCACCCACATACTGGGATTACAAACGTGTGCCACCACACTCAGCTACACTAGACATTTTACACAAAGTAGTACATTATCGTTAATATAGGCTGTTCAATTTAGAACTTAAAATGAAAGGGGTTGCAGGATGTGGTGGCATATACCTATAATCCTAGTACTTGGGAGGCTGACACAGGAAGGTCACAGGTTCAAGGCCAGCCTTAACAAATTAGCAAGGCCCTCAGGAAGTTAACAAGATCCTGCTTCAAAATAAAAAGGCCTAGGGGTGTAGCTAAAAGATAGAATGCCCCTGGGTTCAATTCCTACCACCACAAAATAAATAATAAAATGAAACATCCTATGTTTTATTGAAGTGGTACAATAGGGAGAAAAATTACTGTCAATTCATTCAATAAAAATGTGTAAAGCC
>PVLC010003024.1:68550-104063 GCA_004027655.1 Graphiurus murinus
ATCCCAGCATTCGGGAGGCTGAGACCGGAGGATCCGGGTTCGCGGCCAGCCTCAGCTACCTAGTGAGGCACTCTGCAACTTAGTGAGACTCGGTTTCAAAATAAAGAATAAAAAATAGGGCTGGGGGTGTAGCTCGGAGGTAGAATGCCACTGAGTTCAATCCCCAGTACCACAAAAAAAAAAAAAAAAAAAAAAAAAATGTGTAAAGCCCACATGATGGCGCCATCTATAATCCCAGTATTTGGGAGACTGAGACAGGAGGGTTGAGGGTTCAAAAGAAGCAAGCTTTAGCAACTTAGTGAAGCTCTCAGCAATTGTGAGACTCTTAAAAGAAAAAAAAAAAGACTTGGGGGTATCGCTCAAAGGTAGAATGTCCCTGGATTCCATCCCCAGCAGCACAAAAAAAAAAAAAAAAAAAGCATACTACCTTAACAGTCAGTTGTGCCAGAATTTCCCAAGCTTATTTAAGCACTGGCTCAAGGTACATCTAACAACATTTTGTGCTTTACATAAAAATAATTCTAGCTGGGGGTGGTGGTGTAGCCTTATAATTCCAGTACTTGGGATACTAACACTGGAAGATTGAAGGTTCATGGCCAGCCTAAGCAACTTTGTGAGGTCCTCCACAACTTAATGAGACCCTGTTTCAAAATAAAATAGAACTGAGGGCGTAGCTCAGAAGTAGAATGCCCCGGGTTCAAATCCCCAGTACCACACACACACACACACACACACACACACACACACAAATCTAGCATCTGAGAATTAATGTCTCCTTTACACAATGATCCACCTAGGAAAGAACTTAATTCTTTCTCTATGTCAAGAAGTAAAAATTAATAAAACATTCATTTGTATAAAATAAAGAACACACCTCTCTCAGTGACTTCTTGGGCCTCTGCTGCAAAACAGCTTAAGACTGTATTAAGGTTGCTAAGAAGCAAATGGCACTGCTGGATAGACTGTATAGTCTGTGGATCGATGAAACGACATGAACCATCAAATAATGGTATACCTTTCAAGGATAAAATAAAAGATTAGTCTTCCCACAGTAAATCTGAATGAATCAAAACGACAAATGCCAATTTTCTCAAATTTCTATCAATAAGAACTATTACACATAATATTTACAAAAATCTGAACTCAAATAATATACATGTAGAGCTTATCTTCATAACCATTATATATCATAAGATCGGGCTTTACAAATTCTGACCAACCTAATTAAATTAATATTTATTGTACAATTAGTTGACAATATTTTAATTGCAAAATCCTTCTTCTTCAAGCCAAGGATGTCATCGAAGAGTACTTCAAATGCAAGAAATGAGCAAATAAAAATTTTGGTTTACATAAGAAAAATAAAAAATAAAATCCTTCAAAACAAATTCTAGTTTTCTATGCTTCCAATACATTTAAAATGGATGTGAGGGCGATCTGGCTGCGACATCTGTCACCCCACTGATCGCCAGGGTTGATTCGGCTGATCTGGCTGCCTAGGCGGGTGCCCCTTCCTCCCTCACTGCTCCATGTGCGTCCCTCCCGAAGCTGTGTGCTCGGTCGAAGACGACGACCTTCCCCAAATAGAGGAGGACCGGTCTTCGGTCAAGTAGCTGCGCTCCCCTGCTAGAACCTCCAAACAAGCTCTCAAGGTCCAATATATTTAAAATATTTATTATGCTCTGTATTTTAACTATTCTTAGACTCTACTAAACCAGCAAAGATGCTTAAAGCTATACAATAGCTAAGTTACCAAGCTCAAACTACTACATTAGTCTCAAAACATAAGTTGTTCAATTTATAAATTGATTTGAGTAACTTTTTTTTTACGAAACATATGTATTCAGACATCCTCCTCTTGAAAAAGAAATTCATCTTTATCTGAATTACCAGGCATTCTTCAACAGTATTCAACGGTTATTAAAATATTTAATTTTTCAAAATTTCAAAAGCATGGCCTAAAAATAATATAGAACCTCTTCTATTCCTATCTATCTACAGGTTTTTATTTTTTGCACAATATTAAGGGATTGAAGCCAGGACCTCAAGCATGGTAGGCAAACTGCATCCGTAGGCCTTTTTTAAATTTTGAGAAAGGGTCTAAATTGCCCTGGCTGACTTCAACTAGAGATCCTGCTGCCTCAGCCACCCTAGTAGTTAGGGCTCCAGGCATGTGTGAACAGGCCCAGCTCATATCAATTTTTGTTAGTTTAAAAATATTCTACTAGCCGAGTGTGGTGGCCCATGCTTGTAATCCCAGCATTTGGGAGACTGAGACCCGAGAACCCGGGTTCATGGCCAGCCTCAGCTACCTAGTGAGGCACTGCAACTTAGTGAGACCCATTTTCAAACTAAAGAATAAAAAATAGGGCTGGGGGCATAGCTCGGAGGTAGAATGCCCCTGAGTTCAATCCCTAGTACTGCAAATAAATAAAAAAAAATATTCTACTGAAGCCAGGCATGGTGGCACATACTTGTAATCCTAGTACTTGGGAAGCTGAGATAGGAGAATCATAGGTTCCTGGCCAGCCTCAGCAACTTACTGAGACCCTGTTTCAAAATTTAAAAATAGCCGGACGTGGTGGCGCACGCTTGTAATCCCAGCATCTGGGAGGCTGAGAATGGAGGATCCGGGTTTGAGGCCAGCCTCAGCTGCTTAGTGAGGTCCTCCGCAACTTAGTGAGACCCTGTTTCAAAATAAAGAATAAAAAATAGGGCTGGGGGTATAGCTCGGAAGCAGAATGCCTCTGAGTTCCATCCCCAGTACCGCAAAAATACATAAAAAATAAATAAATAAATAAATAAATAAATAAATAAATAAATAAATAAATAAATAAATAAAATAGGCCTTGGTATCTAGCTCAGAAGCAGAATGTCCCTGGGATCAATCCCCAGTAACACACACAGACATACACACATCCCTCTCTCCTGAAAATAACTTCTGTAAAGCTATTATAGTCAGTCAAATGTCCTCAAAAGTCCACATATCAAGACACAAAAAGAAAGATAAAAACATGCATCTCAAGAAAACTTAAAAACTTACTTTCACTTACAGAGCAGTAATATATCCTTTTTTTCTTTCTTATGGTACTGGAGACTGAACCTAGGGGTATAGCTACCTCTGAGCTATATCCCAACCCTATTTTATTTATTTTTAAACAGGGTTCTCACTAGATTGCAGAGAGCTTCACTAAGTTGCTAAAGCTGACAACTACCGCAAAATCCTCCCTACAAGCTATATATCTCTTAATTACTAGTAATTTTGGGGAGGTGGTTCCTGGGGATTAAACCCAGTGGCATTCTGCCTCAGATTACACCTCCAGACCTTTTTTTTGCAGTACTGGGGATTGAACTCAGGGGCATTCTACCTCCGAGCTATACCCCCAGTCCTATTTTTTTATTCTTTATTTTGAAACCGAGTCTCACTAAGTTGCGGAGTGCCTCACTAGGTAGCTGAGTAGCTGAGGCTGGCCGCGAACCCGGATCCTCCGGTCTCAGCCTCCCGAATGCTGGGATTACAACCGTGCGCCACCACGCCCGGCTACACCTCCAGACCTTTTTATTTCGACCTTTTAAGGGTCTTGCTAAGTTGCTTAGGCTGGCCTCAAACCTGCAATCCTTTTGTCTAAGCCTCCCAAATACTGGGATTACAGGTGCGCACCACCACGCAAAACACTTTTAATTCAAGGTGTCACACATGACAGGAAAGTGCTCTACCACAGAGCTACATCTCAAGTCCAAAATTACTAATACTTTTTTGCAAAAACTGTGTGACAGGTTTTAAATATTCACTGGATACCTCAGAACTTAGTCAAAGTATATAATAGACTAAAAAATGAGATTGTCAAGGAGAAATATAACTTGGTATAATGAAAATGACATCTGTTGGAGGAGGACAAGACTGATGCATTTTTACGCTGCCATTTAGCTTCCTGATACCCATATTTGAAATAGAAAGTGACGAAGTAGAGGAAGGTTTTTGACATTAACCGGTGCATTTTCCTTATTGCATTATTAGTGTAGTTTATAAACTGAACGCCTAAGACTAAAAGATAAGTAGGGTATAATTCTGAAACTTGCTAATTTAAAAATCTGAGGCAGAACCGGGCATGGTGGCGCACACTTGTAATCCCAGCATTCGGGAGGCTGAGACCAGAGGATCTGGGTTCGCGGCCAGCCTCAGCTACCAGTGAGGCACTCTGCAACTTAGTGAGACCCGGTTTCAAAATAAAGAATAAAAAATAGGGCTGGGGGTGTAGCTCGGAGGCAGAACGCCCCTGAGTTCAATCCCTAGTACCGCAAAAAAAAAAAAAAAAAAAAAAAAAAAAAAAAAAAAAAAAAAAAAAAAAAAAAAAAAAAAAAAAAAAAAAAAAAAAAAAAAAAAAAAAAAAAAAAAAAAAAAAAAAAAAAAAAAAAAAAAAAAAAAAAAAACCAAAAAAAAAAAAAACCTGAGGCAAAATTTGTTCAAAAAGTATTTTTCAACAGGGCATGGTGATGTGAACCTGGCATCCTAGCTACTCAGGAGACTGAGGAGAAAGTATCACAACAAGCCCAGGTCGTCAAGCCCAGCCTGGGTGGGCAATACACCAAGACTCTATGTCACAAAGTAAAAATATAAATAAAGTCACATATATATATTTCTTTAAAAGATTATTTTAGTTTAGAAACAGAAAATACAGTAGAAGAGGGAAAGCACACAAAGTATACAGGCAAATTTTTACTATGAGCTTCACAAACCCTCACTTGTTCACTAAATTCCAATATGAAAAACCCTCTTCTATTTGGCCACCTCACAGTGACATTATTAATAGGGATCGATAAAAAGAAGCCAAAAAATCCCATTATAGCAAATCCTATTGCTGTTGCTATGGCAAGTATTTGAAAATCTTTGCTATTTGGTGCATCACTTGAACTGAGTCCTTTATAAGATGCCATTCGGCTTAACAACCTACATTATTCGATCCATGGGTACCTGCCCAGCCATCACCTGCACAGAGATATAATTTTGTCACTTTAATGAAAAAACATTTTTCTCTTTTTGTCCTGGGACATCTTAAAATTTTAAGAGTTTACAACTTCAAAATGATTGAAAAATTATTATACACTTAAAACTAAAAACCAAGGCTAGTTTTCTACTATGAAATTTTGCCCTAAACCCATACTTTACTTACATAGTCTGTCAAATTCTTCTTTAGTGAGAACCACTTTATTCCATGTCCATTCAAGAACAAAGCGCAAATTAGCAGCAGAATTTGGTTGTTCTTATTTATAAATATGAAAAGAAAAACAAAGGACGATTACTGGTTATAATAGAACACTAGTAACTTTCAGTGGACAAATCTGGCAGGTAGCATCCTAAACAAGTCCACAAAGTAAACATCAATATTAATGGAGACATTCTAATAAAATGTATTCTACTAAGTACGTTTCATCAGCACAATATTTTACACAGTAATGTTATCAGAAAAGTAAAGCCTGAATCTCAACAGTACAGACATAAAGGCACTCTACAGAGTAATAGGCCTGTATTCTCTTAAAAAAATCAAATCTTTGATAGACAAAGATTCAGAAATTATACCAGATAAGATTAAAAATAAAACAGGATTCTGGATTCCCCACTTCCCCTCCCATACACACAAAAATATCACTTATAAAGGACATTGGAACAACTCTAAGATTTCAATTGGTGTTAATTGTTAATGCTTTTGATTTTTTTTTTTTTTTTGAATCACAAAGTACTTTCATAAGTAAATGCTTTTATTTCTGGAAGGAAATAATAAACATGCTTAAAATGACCTTTTTTTTTTTTTTTTTTTGGCGGGGGGGTACTGGGGAATGAAGCCAGAGGCATTCAACCTCTGAGCTACACCCCCAGCCTTATTTTACTTTTTATGTGGAACAGGGTCTGGCTAAGTAGCTGAGAGCCTCACTAAGTTGCTGAGGCGGGATTTGAACCTGCAATCCTCCTGTCTCAACCTCCCAAGTACTGGGATTACAGGTGTGTGCCACCACGCCTGGCTTAAAATGAAAAAATTACAGAAAGAGAATAGATTAGTGTTTGCCAAGGTTAGAGATGGGGAGAGGGAATGGTAAGACAAGCACAAAGATTCCTGGTTCTGATATGGTACAACAGGTTTGCTAGACTGCATCACTGAGGAGAAAAGTGGTATTAAGAATATGCAAGCCAGGCATGGTGGCAACATGCTTGTAATCCCAGTACTTGGGAGGATGAGACAGGAGGATTGCAGGTTCACGGCCAGCCTCAGTTTCTTAGTGAGGCCCTCCGCAACTTACCAAGACCCTGTTTCAAAACTAAAGAATAAAAAATAGGGCTGGAGGTGTAGCTCAGAGGAAGAATGCCCTAGGATCCATAACCAGTTCCACAAAAAAAGAAAGAAAAAAAAAAAAAGGAGCATGTAAGTTCTCTCTGTATTCTTACAACTGCATGTGAGTTTAGAATTCTCACAATAGGAAGTTAAAAAAAAAAAAAGGTGAACTGGTAATTTAAAAATAAACAAATGTTTTGGCTGTTAAAAATTTTACCTTCAATTATCCACCTTCTGATACAACCAGTCAAAAGTCCCAGGGAACTTGTTTGAATTGCTGCCGACAATATAGCTTCTAACTGTTCTTCCTACACCATGTATTAAAGAAAGAAATGAAAACCATGAGATCACAAGCAGCAAAAGGCAAAAAAAAGAAAAAATAAAACCTATAATCAAAAAGGTAGGTAACAACAAGCATTGGCAAGGAGTAAAAAATTTGGAATTCTCACATGTTGCTATTTGGAACCTGGGAGTTCCTCAATATTGTAAACATAGTTAACTTATGACCCCAGCATTTCCAAACATGTACTTCACTGTGAAACTTCAAAACAGCATTATTCATTAACAGCCAAAAGGAGAAACAACCCAAAGGCGTACCAACAGAAGACTGTAGTGTACTCATTCAATAAAACATTACATAATGATAAAAAAAATATATGAAGTACTGATACTTGCTATAACACAGATGAACCTTTAGAACATTATGCCAATGCAGAGCCAGTTACAAAAGACTACACATTATCTGATTCCATTCATGTAATATCTAGAACACATAGGTAAATCCAAAAAGAAAAGACAGAAAAGTAGATTAGAGGTTCCCTAGGGCCAGATAGTAGGAGAAAGAGAAGGAAGGGAAAAGAAGTGGCTAACAGTAGTAGGTTTTTTTTAGATGTAATGAAAATGTTCTAAAACCAAATATTGTAATCAATGGCTGAATAACTCTATATTAAAAACATTGAAGTATAGTTTAAATTACAGGGCTATATACATCTCAATGTATTATCTCAATAAACCTGTTATTTAAAAAGCATGATTGAGCCAGTTGTGGTGGTACACACTTGTAATTCCAGTACTTTGGAGGCTGAGACAGTAGGATTATAAAATAACTCAACAAAAGTTTTGAAAAGCAGTAAATGAGTAGATGAAAGGTGACTGACCTGACAGTGACTAAGAGTCCCTACATAGAGAGCTATGGATGAGTACAAGGAAGGTTGTCTGTCAGAGTCCTATGAGGCTCTATTAGTTGCTGAAAAAACCAAGTATGTAAGAAAATGATGGCCAAAACATAGGGTGGAGAGGCTGGGCATAGTGGCACATGCTTGTAATCCCAGTACTTGGGAGGCTGAAAGGGGGACCAGAGGTTCGAGGCCTGCCTCAGCTACTTGGTGAAGCCCTCTGCAACTTAGTGAGACCCTGTTTCAAAATAAAGAATGAAAAATAGAGCTGAGGATATAGCTCAAAAGTAGAATGCCCCTGGGTTTAATTCCCAGTTGCTAGGAGGATCGCAGGTTCAAAGCTAACCTCACAACTTAGCAAGGTCCTCCACAGCTTAGTAAGATCCTGTTTCAAAATAAGAAATAAGGCTGAGTATATAGCTCAGAGATAAAATGTCCCTGTGTTTGATCCTCAGCACCACATACACCCAAAAAGAGAATGCTATAAAAAGAGAATGACCAAAGAAGAGCCCATGGAAACTTATAATGAAAGAATTTTTTTTAATCTAAAAGAAAGGAAAATAATGATGAAGAAATCTTTGAGAAAGAATCAGAGGCAACAGACAGTTGGAAAGTAGTCAACATTTGTCTAATGAGGTTCCATAAAAAGAAGTTATAAGAAAAAACTAAGGTTGTATGAATGACATACTTGGGCAGGTTTCTTAAAAAGCCACTTAGAAACTCCAGGAAAAAACAAGAAGATAAAATGTTAATGTAGACCATTACATGGCTATAGTATTTAAGGAAAACAGCATGGGGGGGTGGTGTGTGTATGCGCCTCCTCAACTATACTGATTTCCATTAACTTAAGTATTAAATTCCGACTGTGGATATTAAACTATCATAAATAAAATTTACATTTCATCTAATATTTAAAAGATTCCTTTAAACCACTGTGTTACCTATCTGAAAAAAATTTTTTTTTTCTTTTCTTTTTTTGCAGAACTGAGGATTGATACAGGGGCCTTCAATCTCTGAGCTACAGCCCCAGTCCTATTTTTTATTCTTTATTTTAAAACAGGGTCTCAGTAAGTTGCGGAGGGCCTCAATAAAGTAGCTGAGGCTGGCTGGGAACCTGCGAGCCTCCTGTCTCGGCCTCCCAAAGTACTGGGATTACAAATGTGTGCCACCATGCCCAACTACCTATCTGTAGTTATTTAAATAATGTTTTTGGGTGGTGGTGATACGGGGTTTGAACCAAGGGGCATTCTACCTCTGAATTACACCCCCAGTCCTATTTTTTTACTTTAACACTACTTGGGGGAGAGAGAATATGTTTATCTCCATGGAAAAAATGGTATGCAGGTTTACTTTCTCCTAATACATTTTACAAGCAAATACTACATTGATGTGACATTGCTTATTGTTAAGATGTTTCCTGAATGATAAGAAGTACTGGGCTGAGCCTGATTCCTAGACCTGATCATGTCTTTTGTTGCAGGAAACTGGTTTCTAGAGATGAGTGTTTCTTAAAGGGCATTGTTGGAATCTACATTAAGAATACCCAATTCAGTATCTCGAGGGCAGGAAGCAAAAACTAGCATTTCTAAAAGTTTCTAACAACTTTTCTGCTACAGAACACGAGATGCAGCTAAACCAAGAACTCTACTCAGGTGGCCTCACCTAGGCTGTTGTATCCAGGGCCTAGAAAATGGCTGCTAGACCACAATGATTATTTTTATTCATGATATACCTGATGCAGTCATGCTGCTTCCTGTTCCATATCCATCTAGACAGCTACGTGAATCAGGTGCCAAGTTATGGTCTATTAGATCTTGGGATGCCGAGTTTTATTTTATTTTTGCGGTACTGAGGATTGAACCCAGGGGCATTCTACCTCCGAGCTACACCCCCAGCCCTATTTCTTTTATTCTTTATTTTGAGATAGAGTCTCACTAAGTTGCGGAATGCCTCACTAGGTAGCCGAGGCTGGCCTCGAACTTGGATCCTCCAGTCTCAGCCTCCCAAATGCTGGGATTACAAGCGTGCGCCACCACGCCGGGCTCCAAGTTTTAAACTAAACCCAAGACCACAGCTGATCAGCTGATCGTGCATAATGGACATTACATTACCTTACTTGCTTTTGCCAAAATCATCTAATAGAGCTTTACTATAATAGAAAGCTAGTAACATGTAATCCAACAGGAAAAAACAAAATAGTTAAAAATCATCTCACTTGACTTAAACTGGAGGGATGAATATCAGTAAGTCTTGGTGAGAGAAGGCCAGCTACAAGACATCGATTATAACCATCAGGAATGACTTCATCGAGAGATGGTCCAGATTTCTTTAAAAAAGTCAAAGTCTGTAAATTAATAAGACATCAATCAATACTCAATTTGAATCATAAAATTTAAAAATTTATAAACTATACTGCTTTAACACTTAAAATCTGAATAAAACTAGAATAATGAATGGACTTTTTTTTTTTTCTTTTTTCATACTAGGGGTTGAACACACTGGCATTCAATCTTTGAGCTATACCTCCAATCCCTTTTATTTATTTATTTATTTATTTATTTTTTTGCGGTACTGAGGATTGAACTCAGGGGCATTCTACCTTTGAGCTATACCCCCAGTCCTATTTTTTATTCTTTATTTTGAAACAGGGTCTCACTAAGTTGCGGAGTGCCTCACTAGGTAGCTGAGGCTGGCCTCGAACCCGGATCCTCCGGTCTCAGCCTCCCGAATGCTGGGATTACAAGCGTGCGCCACCACGCCCGGCTTTATTTTTTATTTTGAAACAGGGTCTCACTAAGTTGCTGAGGCTGTCCTCAAACCTGCAATCCTCCTACCTCAGCCTCCCAAGTGCTGGGATTACAAGTGTGGGCCACCACACCCAGCTCTGAACTGACCTTATAAATGACTATACTTGCCAGGCATGGTGGCACAAGCCTGTAATCCCAGAACTAAGGAGGCTAAGAGAGGAGGATGGCAGGTTAAGAGGACAGCCTCAGCAAGGATAGAATGCCTCTTGGTTCAATCCCCTATAACTAACACACACACACACACACCACTGCAGGAACAAGGAAAGGAAAGGGATTGACAGATCCTGAACTCAACCAATGCTTGTTAGTTGTGGATGATACTGATATCTAGAATATTAAGTGCTTATATATTTTTATGAATATAACTCTCAGCTCTAAAGCCAACAGGTTTGGTAACAGATCTGAACAAACCTGGATCACAGATTTATTCCACTGTCTAATGTGAGAGAAATCTAATGTCAAGTATAACATTCATTCACATTTGGCTCATTATCAATTAAAAGGTTTGCCACAACATGTTTCCTTACAAAAGTATTTTTCTATATTCTAGAAATATACATATATTTTTGTTTTTCTCTGTCAAGTACTGTTGTCACTGTGCTAGGCTCCTTCTTTGAATTACTTCCTCATTTACCTTTCTCAGAAGAGCCAACAGGAAGGATTAAAAAAGATATGATAAAGCACTGACTCTTTTCACTGGAGCTCAAGTAACCGACATCTACAAAAGCTGCTACAAAGATCCTAATACCTTCCTTTGGAAGGTTATCATTAATAACCCATGTCACTTAGCTGACAAATCTCATATACCTAGCAAAAACTATCAGATGAAATAATAGTTTATATAATTTAACACTGAAGTTTAAATTCATGAACCATGTGTTCCAAGATCTGACTTCAGTTCAATTAAGAAACAGTCTGAGCCAGGCGTGGTGGCGCACACTTGTAATCCCAGCATTCGGGAGGCTGAGACCTGAGGATCCGGGTTCGCGGCCGGCCTCAGCTACCTAGTGAGGCACTCTGCAACTTAGTGAAACTCGGTTTCAAAATAAAGAATAAAAAATAGGGCTGGGGGTATAGCTCGGAGGTAGAATGCCCCTGACTTCAATCCCCAGTACCGCAAAAAAAAAAAAAAAAAAAGAAACAGTCTGAGTCGGGCATGGTGGCACACACTTGTAATTCCACTATCTGTGAGTCTGAGATAGAAGGATAAAAGATTCAAGGACAGTCTCATCAAGTAGGAAGACTCTCATCAACCTAGCAAGACCTTGTTTCAAAATAAAACTACAGGAGTTGTAGCTCAGAGCTAGAATGTCCCTGAGTTCAATCCCCAGTACAACCCCCAACCCCCCAAACAAGAAACAGTCTTCTGGGCTTGGTGGCGCATACTTGTGATACCAATACTTGGGAGGCTAAGATAGGAGGATCACAGGTTCACAGCCAGCCTCAGCAACAGGAGGACTTCCGCAACTTAGTGAGATCCCATTTCAAAATAAAACGCTAAAATAGAGCCGGGCGTGGTGGCGCACGCTTGTAATCCCAGCATTCGGGAGGCTGAGACCAGAGGATCCGGGTTTGTGGCCAGCCTCAGCTACCTAGTGAGACACTCCGCAACTTAGTGAGACTCGGTTTCAAAATAAAGAATAAAAAATAGGGCTGGGGGTATAGCTCGGAGGTAGAATGCCCCTGAGTTCAACTCCCAGTACTGCAAAAAAAAAAAAAAAAAAGCTAAAATAGGACTGGGGATGTAGCGCAGAGGTAGAAAACCCTTGACTTTAATCCCCAGTACTACAAAATAAAAAGAGAAAAAGAAAAGCAGACTGTGCTGCTGATGGTTGCTTACCTCCTTCTGAAAGCCAGTACAAGTTATATGAACAACTCCTGAGTTTAACAAACAAGTCGCATCTAAAAACGAGATTTAAAAAAAAATACTTAAATATTCAATTTTAAGTAGCTTCAATACAACAAAACTTATTGTAATAACACACTACAAGGCAATCAAACTAATATGTAGAATTTTTTTTTTTTTTGTACTGGGGATTGAACCCAGAGGTATTCTATGTCCAAGCAACATCCCCAGGCTGATTTTATTTCTTATTTGGAAACCGGGTTTCACTAGGCTGCTGAAAGCCTCGTGAAGTTGCCGAGGCTGAATCGGAACCTGAGATCCTCCTGTCTCAGTCTCCCAAGTATTGGGATTACAAGCGTGCGCCAGCATGCCCAACTTATGTATAATAAATTTTAAGTACACTTTTCCATGTATTTTCTAAGAATAAACATTACAAATCCAGTAAATGTGAAATAGTTAATCTTTTGTATGAAATTCAAAACAGTGCAATTTCTCTGTGAACATGTATTAAATTTCTCATGTACATGTATCAAGTCAACTCCTAGAGTTATCCATATGTTAAATAATAATATACAACAGATAATCCTCTACTACACACAAACACATCTCTATACTTTTACGTACTACTTTCCTCAAACGGTAAAGTTTAGAAAATACATACCAAAATTAAAAGTACTTGGGTTAAAAAACTGCTCAGGAGGTGGATATGAAGGAGGAATGCCTCGACTTAAACTTCTCTCATGTACTAATACATCCAAGATGTGATGTGGAGAAGTCCTACTTACAACAGAATCCAATGACCACAATGCAAAGTATGAGCAATTGTGTAGATACTCCCCTGACCTAAAGAAAATTTAAAAAATTACTAAGTCACTGACACATACAAATACCCAAAGGAGAAAAGGAAAAAAAAAAAAAAAAAAATCATACCTTAATGAATCTGGCATTTGTGCGTGATACCAACGATTTATGTCAAAAAGCCCCAAATATATAGAAGGCCTTCCCTGTCCATATATATTCACTTGCCAGGTAAAGACTGAAACACTAGTGTCAGGAGATAGTGCTGAAAGGGGAAAAAAAAAAAATAAGATTGATTTGTCAAACATATTTCTACCATGTGAGAATAGACTTACTCATTTGAATCCTGACTATTTCTTTTTTTTTTTTTTTTAACAGTTTCGCTTAAGTTGCTGAGGCTAGCCTCCAACCTGTAATCCTCTCATCTCAAGACTCCCAAAACTGGGATTACAAGCGTGTGTCTCCACATTCAGCTTCATTCCTCTCTTTCAAAGCATTATTAAAAAGTGCTTGTCAGTGGTGTATGCATGTAATTCCAGTACTTGGGAGGCTGAGACAGAAGGATCTCAGGCTTTGAGGACAGCCTCAGAAACATAGTGAAAGCCTCAGCAACCTAGCGAGATCTTTTCAAAACAAAACATAAAAAGGTCTGGGGTGTAGCTCAGAGGTAGAATGTCCCCTAGTTCAATCCCCAGTAAAAGTACTCAGAAAAGTTCTATCCTGGCTTCTTTCCAGGTAATCAACTTTGAGAAACTATAAGAAAGTAGAAAATGGTTTCAATGAATATTTTCCCAAGGATGGTACATAACTCATTGTTTGCCCGTTAAGTATTAAGGCTTAAGTCTTTATTTTTTCACTACAAAACAGTTTATTTGGTGCACTGTAATTTTACATCATATTGGGGTACAGAGCGTCAGAAAAAGGCATGCATACAACTCTTGGTGCCCTCCCTACGGAGTTCCCCCCTATGTCTTTCAGATGGAATTGGTAATTTTATATGCATTCACAGCATTATTTCATCTATTACATTCTTTATTCCCTAGCCTTCCTCAGTCAAGGTTTAATTCTCTAGAGGAAACTTAGATGAGAAGGACTGATCTTGCTATATGCTGAAGGAGAAAAAAGAAAAGTATCTGGCTAGATAGTGGCTGCACAATGACAACAAGAGTAAGGAGCATCAACAGAAAAAGAAAAGACAAAATCAGAGACACTAGTAATGGAAAATATAAAAAGGAAGATGCAAATGGGGAATAAGAGTACATGAATCCCAGTACTTGGGAGGCTGAGACAGGAGGATCAAGGGTACATGGCCAGCCTCAGCTACTTAGTGAGGCCTTCAGCAACTTAGTGAGACCCTGTTTCAAGAAAAGGAAAAAAAATAAGGCTGGGAATATAGCTTGGAAGTAGAATGCCTCTGAGTTCAATTCCCAGTACAGTAAGGGGAAAAAAAAAAAAAAAAGAATACATGGTATGTTCTGTTTCAACATGTTTAAATGGATGTGAAAACCAGATTACAAATACAGATGAAGGAACTAGGACAAAGAGCCATCTCTGAGATAAATGATTCTCACTAAGAACACACACACACACACACACACACACACACACACACACACACACCCCACCCCCACCCCCAGGCCCTGGTGAGCATCCCCAGAACCAGAGGACCTTATAATATTACCACATCTATTCATCATAACCATACTTTGTAAATGGTATTATCCCACTTACTGATGGAGAAACAGGGCTCAGAAATGTTACTCTGTCAAAGTTCACAACTAGTAAGATGGATGAAATGTGAAATTATGCTGTAATTCAAAAATCTATACAACTTTACTATGCCAGGATATTTTAACATAAAAGAGGGAGGGCAGTAAAGAAGAAAAAAAACACAAGACAACCACAGCATGTTTTCCATAGATAGCTCAAAAAATACACAGAGGAAACGATTCAGAGATGATTTACACAAGTTAAGAACAGAGGATCATCTTTGTTTTGAGAGCTGGATTAAAATAAAAGGAGTCTGTTGTTAGCTTAATCTATGTACTTCTTTAACTATATAAAGCAATCTTCACAGCAGGAAATACCAATTACACCTTATACAGGACTAAATAAATACTGTTATTAGTATTCTAAGTTATTAGTATTTCTAAATATTATAAGTATTCTAAGTTTTTTTTTAACTGCGAGAAGTATGAACTCTAGATCATAAATCATAAATCAAGTTTTCATGTGTTACACTCACAGTACTTTTAACCAACCTTCATTCATGCTTTCTTCCCTGTCACCATGAGACCGATATCTCTCTATACTCTGGCATCCCAACAATTTGGTATTACTAGTCTGTCCTCTCAAAGGAAATATGCCACCTGCCAGGTCCAGTGTATATCTTTCTTCACAGTACTCTAATCCCTGCAACATAAAATGTACATAAATCTTAATAGGATTCTAAACAAAAAAAAAGTCATACTAAAAGTAGACATTCTTTAATCTTAAAGGTTTTTCACACAATACAAAGAAAACACAAAAACATAGATTGAAAAGAACAAGTCATTGAAAAAAGCTCTAAAGCCGGGCGTGGTGGCGCACACTTGTAATCCCAGCATTTGGGAGGCTGAGACCGGAGGATCCAGGTTCGCAGCCAGCCTCAGCTACCTAGTAAGGCACTCCGCAACTTAGTGAGACTCGGTTTCAAATTAAAGAATAAAAAATAGGGCTGGGGGTATAGCTCGGAGGTAGAATGACCCTGAGTTCAATCCCCAGTACCGCAAAAAAAAAAAAAAAAAAAAAAAAAAAAAAAGAAAAAAGCTCTAACAATTTATATACTATAGAGTGGCAATAGAAAGGCTAGATTTAAGGACTCTCAAAAAATTATCACTAAGTCTTCTAAAGCTATATCAAACACAAGAAGCTTCATGCACTATCAGTTGAAGTATAAATTGGAAGAACCACCAAAATTATATATGCAGGGGGTGGGTGTGTGTTTCAGTGGCAGGATACACAGTTCACAGCATGCTCAAGACTCTGGACTTGACTGCCAGCACTGCCCCTTCACACACAAATTATACATGCATATACATTCTAGGCTGGCAAATCTAGTTGTTTTCTTACTGCAATTCTTGTTCTACAATAGTTCTTAAACTTTTTTTTTTTTTTTTTTTGCTGATTCCTTTAAGAATCTGACATAAGACTAAGGCTCTTCCCAGAAAGAAAAATGCATAATCAAAGCCAAGTAACGGTGGCACAGTCCTGTAATCCAAGGACTTGCAGGGCTAAGACAGAAGTATCTGAGGTTCAAGCCCAGCCTAAGCAACTTACTGAGACCTTGTTTCAAAATAAAATAAAAAGGACTGGGGAGGCAGAGTGGAGATAGCTGAGAGACAGAATGCCCCTGGGTTCAATTCTTAATAGTCAAAAAACTGCCACATATAATTTAGGGACTTTATGGATTCCCTAAAGCCCATCTATATTATACCCCTCAAACACTAAGTTCAGAAAGCCTGTTGTAGAGATTTGGCAAAAAGGCTAATTAGCAATACCAAGATTTATTCAGGAATTCAGCCAAAAAAAAAAAAAGTCACCTGAGAGTCTGGATGCATATACCCTCTTATAAAAAGTCACCCCTGGCTTACTGCTTGGTATGTTAGAGCAACACAGGATTATTTTTCTAGATATTAATCAGGTCTCAAGTTTGAGTCCAATCCAGTTCCCCCATTTTAGAGGAAAATGATACCTTGGAAAATGGAGAATGCTACCCTGGTAAAAATGGCATAAAAGATTAGAGATCTCAAGATCATTAATACTTCTACTATGTTATGAATACAGATTAACTTGAATATAAGAATAACTGCTCAATATCTTAAACCAAAGACAATATACTTTAAATGGGGAACTAAAGAACAAAACAATATCCGAATTATCATTTACCTCATATAATATTTGTCCTGATGCCAAACATCTTCTATCACCAAAAGCCAGCTGAAGCAGATGCAAACTCAAAACATCCCCTTCACTGAAAGAGAAATTGAAAAACAATCAACATCATATTAAAACATCTCTTACCATGTGAGTTTTTTGTCCACAACATTGAATTCAAAAATTGTCACTGTGAAGAACATGGCTGATGCTGTCTTACATACGTTAGGTGGGATCAATGTGGCTGCTACTGTAACTTTTTACCCAATCTTTATCAAATGCTTTTTTTTTTTTTTTTTGCGGTACTGGGGATTGAACCCAGGGGCATTCTACCTCCCAGCTACACCCCTACTCCTATTTTTTACTCATTAGTTTTGAAACTAATAGGACCTCATTAAGTAGCTGAGAACCCAGATCCTCCGGTATCAGCCTCCCAAGAACTGGGATTACAAGCATGAGCCACCACACCCAGCTTCAAATGCTCCTTCTTTTTTTTTTTTTTTTTTTTTTTTTTTTGCGGTACTGGGGATTGAACTCAGGGGCATTCTACCTCCGAGCTATACCCCCAGCCCTATTTTTTATTCTTTATTTTGAAACCCAGTCTCACTAAGTTGCGGAGTGCCTCACTAGGTAGCTGAGGCTGGCCGCGAACCCGGATCCTATGGTCTCAGCCTCCCGAATGCTGGGATTACAAGCGTGCGCCACCACGCCCGGCTCAAATGCTCCTTCTTAACTGTATGTTTTAGTCAGACACAAGCTCCAAGGATCTCTAAGTATTAGAGGCTTCCAAGGCTCAGTTCCCAGATCTCCTCTTTTCTCCAGTTATTCTCTTTCACTCTAGGCTAGTGGCTCTGAACCCTAGTTGCTTTTTTGTGTGTGTGTGTGGTACTGGGGATTGAACTCAGGGGCATTCTACCTCTGAGCTATAGCCCCAGCCTATTTTTTATTCTTTATTTTGAAACCAAGTCTCACTAAGTTGCGGAGGACCTCACTAGGAAGCTGAGGCTGGCCTTGAATCTGGATCCTCCGGTCTCAGCCTCCCAAATGCTGGGATTACAAGCGTGCACCACCATGCCCAGCCCCTAGTTGCTTTTTATCATAATCATCAGAGGAACTTTGAAGGAAAAAAGAAAAAACTGCTAATGTTTATTTAGGTCTCACTATCAGAAATTGATTTATTTGTTCTAAGGTACCTAGATTAAATTCAAACACTTTCCTTGTCCAGTCCTACACACCCTATATATTCAAGTTCTACTTCTCTGGTCTTGTCTACAACTATTCTGTGTGCTACTCTTCTGGTCTTGCTATTCCTTTAATAACTTTAGTAAAGCCTGTGTAACCTTCCCTCCCAGATCTTTCCACTGCTCCCCCATCTTCTTGTCCCAACTTCATTCAAATTTCCCTGACTACACCATTTGAAAATGGTAGTCCCTAGCCGGGCATAATGATGCATGCCTATAATCCTAATACTAGCAGGATCCTTGGGCCAGGGACATAATGCAGTGATACAGCACTTGTCTAGTATGCAGGAGGCCCTGGGTTTGCTCCACAGTGCGAGCATGCACGCACACACACACGATTCTCCTTTTTTTTTTGGTGATGGTACTGGGGATTGAACCCAGAGGAATTCTACCTCCAAACTATACTCACAACCTATGTTTTATTCTTTATTTTGACATACCCTCACTAAGTTGCAGAGGGCCTAAGTAGCTGAGGCTAGCCGTGAACCTGTGATCCTCCTGTCTCAGCCTCCCAAGTGCCGAATGACAAGGTTGTACCACCACGCCCCACTACATGCCTGATTCTTGAATTGTGGTCCCATGGGCAGTTTGTAACCTCCCTTAAATTGTATATGAAATTATTTTCATTTTATTCTTATGCTTGCATGTACATATATTACAAACAAAAATATATACTAGAGCCGTGCATGGTGGTGCACGCTTGTAATCCCAGCATTTGGGAGGCAGAGACCGGAGAATCCAAGTTTGCGGCCAGCCTCAGCTACCTAGTAAGGTACTCCACAACTTAGTGAGACCCGGTTTCAAAATAAAGAATAAAAAATAGGGCTGGGGGTGTAGCTTGGAGGTAGAATGCCCATGGGTTCAATCCCTAGTACGCCCCCCCCCAATACATATATATATACTAGTACAATATATAATATTGTATCAAGGGTCTTCAGACTTCAGATTCCAAAAGGGGGGCATGAGCCACTAATTTAAGGGTCCCAATCGAGGACAAAAGTGTCAAAAAACCTTGTCTACAATTAATGAAGTAAATCATTTAGAAACAAATAATCTAAATTACAGATAAAATTAAGCCTATCCTATTAAAAAGATATAAGTACTAGAGACTGGCTTAAAAGTCATTACAGGAGTCAAGTACAGTGGCACACACCTATAATTCCAGCTACTAGGGAGGATGAGAGAGTAGGACGGCAAATTTAAGGCTAGCCTCAAGCAACTTAGTAAGACTCTGTCTTAAAATAAACGTGGCTGTGCATGTACTTCAGCGGTAAAACATCTGCCCACCATGTACAAGGCCCTGGTTCAATCTCCAGAAACACACTAAGGAATTGCGCCTATGTGTTAATAAGACCATAAGAAAACCACCACCCTGTCCATACTTTTTAAAACTGTGACTCAGCCACGCATGCTGGCTCATGTTGGTAATCCCAGTACTAGGGAGGCTGAGACAGGAGGATCACAGGTTTGCAATCAGCCTCAGCTACTTAGCAAAGCCCTCCGCAACTTAGTAAAACACTGTTTCAAAATAAAGGATAAAAATAGGACTGGCAGTGTAGCTTCAATCTTCAATCCCCAGTTCCATTAAAAAAAAAAAAAGACTCTGCCAGAATACTTGGGACCCTGAGACAAGTCAATTGCAGGTTCAAAGATAGCCTTAGCAGTTCAGTGAGGCTCATTATCAACTCTGTAAGATCCTTTTTCCAAATAAAAAATAAAATAGGGCTGGGGGTGTAGCTCAGAGGTAGAATGCACCTGGGTTCAATCCCCAGCACCACCAAAAATAAAAAAAACCCTGTGACTCATTTGTGCTTTAAATGGACACATAGTTCTGAAAACCCCAAAAATACACTTCACAAAGAATAGAAAAAGTCAAGAGAGAGCTGAGCATGATGGCACATGCTTGTAATCCCAGTACTTGGGAGGCTGAGACTGGAGGATCCGGGTTTGCAGCCAGCTTCAGCTACTTAGTGAGGCACTCTGCAACTTAGTGAGACCCTATTTCAAAATAAAGAGTAAAAAATAGGGCTAGGGGTGTAGCCTGGAGGTAGAATGCCCATAGGCTCAATCCCCAGTACCATAAAAATAAATAAATAAATAAATAAATAAATAAATAAATAAATAAATGTCAAGAGAGAATCCAGGAGTGGCAACACATGTCTGTAATCCCTGTTCTTGGAAAGCTGAGACAGGAAGACTGCAAGTTCATAGCCAGCCTTACCTACTTAGTGGCTAGGCACTCAACATAGTGAGACTGTTTCAAAATAAAGAATAAAAAAATAGGACTGGGAGTATAGCTCAGAGGTAGAATGCCCCTGGGTGTATCACCAAAAAAAAATAAAGTCATGAGAGAAACTGATTTTTTTTGGGGGGAGGGGGGTACTGGGGATTGAACTCAGGGGCATTCTACCTCCAAGCTATACCCCTAGCCCAATTTTTTATTCTTTATTTTGGAACAGGGTCTCACTAAGTTGCAGAGGGCCTCACTAAGTAGCTGAGGCTGGCTGTGAACCTGCAATCTTCCTGTCTCAGCCTACACCAAATGCTGAGGTTACAAGCGTGTGTGTGCCACCATGCCTGGCTTGAAACTGAGTATCTTAATAATTGTAAGGACAGAGTGGACACCACTTATACATGTAAAAGGACTAAAGCTCCAGAAAATTTACGAAATCAAGAGTGGCATGGTAAATGTTAATGCAGACTTATTCACCAAGTTCCAAAATAATACAAGAGGGAATCCCTTTCAACTTTACTATTGGGTATCTAAAAGAAAGAAAAAAAATTCACATGAAGAGTAAGTTTATAGAACTTATCACCCCAAGGGGTGGTACTGGAAGAAAAAATAAATAGTATCCAAAAATTATTTAAATAGAAGTTTCCCTCACTCCTTACCAATAAGGTCTTCATGTTTGACATTTCTCAAGCCACTGACCCACATCACACCCAGACAGATGGGAATATAGACGTGATTCAATGAGGGAGTTCCCAATAACTGTTGGAATATGGTCAATATAATTTTTTCTAGGACTGACAAATTTTACAAGTGGAAAACCAATTCTTCATTCGCTTACTTACTACAGTGTCAGTGCAAAACAAGCCTAAAGTATAGTGACCTTACACAAAAACCCAAACTGATCATCATTCAGGTACCTAGAATCTAAAGCTGGGCAGATTTGGGAAGAGGAATTATTGAGAACAGTAAGTCATCAAGAACATAGCAATTATACCACAAAATTAACTGTTTCATCATCAAAGAAAAAACAAAAGCACCAAACAATGGAGAAAAATCAAAACTTGTACTGTTCTAACACTGGAAATAAAGAAGCTTAACCAGTTAGAAATTAAACTGAAAGATTTCCCACTAGGTAAAGGTGAGAAATTATAGCTTACGAGAGAAAAGGAAAAGATGCCCGAAGTTAACTGTAGGAATATTCTATAAAAGGAAAATAGAAGGACAGGAGAACTAAGTAGGGATAAATAAAACAGATGAGAGCTGGATATGGTCCTGCATGTCTGTAATCCCAGTACTTGGGAATCTGAGTCAGGAAGATTACAGGTTCAAGGCCAACCTACCCTAGTGAGACCCTGTATCAAAATAAAAAAAAAAAATAAAAACAGGATTGAGGATTTAGCTCAGAGGTAGAATGACCCTGGGTTCAAACCCTAGTACGCCCCCCCCCCAAAAAAAACCGAGCAGAGAGTCAACCCAACAAAAGAGGGAAAAAGATGAGATTATAAATGAAAAAAGATGTTCTTATGAGCAGAAGACCACAAAAATTGCCCAAGGTAACAAGAATTTGACCACTTGCCTATATTGGCTTACTTTTTGGAACAGTATTTTATGTGTGTGTTACTACAAATTAAACTCGAGAGTGTTCTACCTCTGTGCCACACCCCCAGACTATTTTATTTTCAAACAAAGTCTAAGTTTCTGAGGCTGCTCTTAACCTGGAATCCTCCTGTCTCAACCTCCAAAGTACTGAGATTACAGGCATGTGCCACTTGAAATAACATTTAAACAAGTTAGGTAAGCATAATTTCTTGTTATTACTATCTCAAAATGATTCAAACATATAGAAATAACTACTAGTAATTCACTGGAAAAAATATGCTATTATCAAAAGAAACAACACACTACCAAAGCTTTCCAAAAGAAATTAAACTTTTTCATTTTTGACAACTTGTTAAAGAAAGCCATATGCATTACACTAACCTATCTTGCGTAGACTGAACAGCCCACAAGTAACAGCAATTACGAGGATCATTCTCAGGTTCTTGAAAAGTAACAGCATATACAGGAACTCTTCCACCTTCCAATTGTGTGTAATATCTAAAACAGACAAAAAAATAGCAGTTTATTTTTAACTTGTAATTTTTAGAAAAGAGGTGCCTCACATAAAATTTTTGTTAAGTAAACACTGATTATTCAATCTCCCAAAATTAAGAGTTTTGTAGGGAATGGCCAAATCATTGAGGAACGGAGGGTACTGGGGATTGAACCTTGGGACAATCTCCCTTGTTGCCTATATTGGTTTACTCTGGAATAGCATTGTTTTGGTGATACAGGGGATTAAACTCAGGGGCATTTTCAAACAAGGTCCCCCTAAGTTGCTGAGGCTGGCCTTCAATTATATTTATTTTGTGGTACTGAAAATTTGAACCCAGGGCATTCTACCTCCAAGCTACACCCCAGCCTTCTTCTTCCTCTTCGTCTTCTTCTTCTTCTTATTATTATTATTATTTTAAAACAACATCAAACTAGTTTTTATTTGTGGCGTTTTCTTTTTTTTTGTGGTACTGGGGATGGAACCTGGGGGCTTTCTACCTACCTCCGAGCTACAGCCCCAGTCCTACCTTTTTTTTAGGCTGGCCGAAAACCTGGATCCTCCGGTCTCAGCCTTCCAAATGCTGGGATTACAAGCGTGCGCCACCACGCCCAGCTTAACCCTATTATTATTATTATTTTTTTTTTTTTTTTTTGCTGTACTGGGGATTGAACTCAGGGGCATTCTACCTCTGAGCTATACCCCCAGCCCTATTTTTTATTCTTTATTTTGAAACCGAGTCTCACTAAGTTGCGGAGTGCCTCACTAGGTAGCTGAGGCTGGTCACGCACCCGGATCCTCTGGTCTCAGTCTCCCGAATGCTGGGATTACAAGCGTGCACCACCACGCCCGGCTCCTATTATTTTTTAAACAGCATATTACTAAGTTGATGAGGGTCTCATTAAGTTGCTGAAGCTGGCCTCAAGCCTGTGATTCAACTATCTCAGCCTCCCAAGTACTGGAATTACAGGCATACCCAACCTACCGAGCTCCAACTCTTATCTTCAAAAATATACAGAGCAGCCAGGCAAGGTGGCACCAGCCTATAATCCTAGTACTTGGGAGGCTGAGACAAGAGGATCCCAGGTTCAAGCCCAGAGTCAGCACTAAGTGAGATCTTGTTTCAAAATAAAAAATTAAATAGGGATGAGGGTGTAGCTCAGAGGTAGAACGCCCCAGGGTTCAATTCCCAATATCATATATATATATGTCATATGTATATATACGCATACACACACACAGCACAAGACATCACAATAAGGCCATGCCACCAATCCCCCCCCACCCGAGGCAGAACTGGGGTGAGAATTATTAAATCACATGAGTATGGGTGAACCAGTTCTTTAAAGTCATGCTAATGTATGTCACTATTTTACTGCTGGCCAGGAAGTACCCTACAAAGAGATTAAAAATAAAAGAACCCACACATCACAAAAAAATATGATTAAGATACTGAAGAGTGCCCAGTTGTGATGGCACACTTCTGTTATCTCAATACTTGGGAGGCTGAGACAGGAGGATAGCAGGTTTGAAGCCAGCCTCAACAACTTAGTGAGACCTAGTTTCCAAATTAAAAAAATAAAATAAAATAGGACTGGGAGTGCAGCTCAGAGGTAGAGGGCCACTGGATTCAATTCCCAAGAGCCTCCTCCACCACCCGAAAAAATATACATATCCTGGAGAAGTTCTTAACATCATAGAGATTTTAAGACACGAGTATCTTCTGATTTTTTTTTTCGGGGGGCGGGCCGGGGATACTCACTGAGGATTTAAACCAAGAGTCTCACATAAGCTAGGAAAATGCTCTAACACTGAGCTATACCCCCAGCCCTGGAAATGCATTTCTGAAAGCATTCATACTATACAAATACATGGTGTATCTGTATAGTCAACCTTAATTAGCAAGTGGAACACCAAAATTATTGCAATACTTTTTAAACAATGAAAGAACCTAGTCATGCGCTAAATCATTCTTTTATAGCAAATTATAATTCGATGCAATAAAAAACTATTCATACTCTATCACTCATTCACATTTTTCATGCTACTTCTCTTTTTCCTTTTTTTTAATACTTGTTTTAGTGGATTGTAGTCTCATATAATGTAGTTCAAAGTGATAGTGACATACATGCAAACAACACTTGAGTGAGTTTACCTCTGGCTTCCTCCCCAATTTTTAAATAAGTGAGTACAAAGTATATTCAAAAAGAAACTACCAATAATCAAAACAAAAAAGTTGTATTTACTCTCTTTTCATGCTTTTCATATTCCAAAGTGCTAGATAGCCATCAGAAAAGCCTACAGCAAGATGATTTGTCCTGTTAATGTAACTAAGAGCAGATACGGCTGTTCCCGACGGGCTCACTAACTGGAAACACAGGTGGCGTCCTTCTCTCATCACATTCTCTCTGATGTGTGGCACTTCAGCTGGGATACCAGTTATAACTTCAAGATCTAAAACCAAAAACAAGAACAGGATTTAAAAAGCTATAGATTTAAAAAAAAAAAAAAAAGAAAGAAAGAAAAAAGAAAAAGAGAAAGAAACCATGGATAGTACAAAAGCAAATGTGTCATCCTTTATTGAAATCAACCAAGTTAATTAAATGGAATCAATTAAAATAACAAAGATAGCCAAGCATGGTGGCACACACTTGTAGCCCAGTACTTGAAAGGCTGAGACAGGAGGATCATAGGTTCATGGCCAGCATCAGCGACTTAGTAAGACCCTGTTTCCAGTAAAAAATAAAATAAAATAGGAGCCGGGCATGGTGGCGCACGCTTGTAATCCCCGCATTCGGGAGGCTGAGACCGGAGGATCCGGGTTCGCGGCCAGCCTCAGCTACCTAGTGAGGCACTCCGCAACTTAGTGAGACCCGGTTTCAAAATAAAGAATAAAAAATAGGGCTGGGGGTATAGCTCGGAGGTAGAATGCCCGAGTTCAATCCCCAGTACCGCAAAAAAAATAAATAAAAAATAAATAAATAAATAAATAAAATAGGGCTGAGAGTACAGCCCAGAGGTAGAAGGCCTCTGGGTTCCATCCTCAATACCACAAAAAAATAAAGTAAAAAAAAAGCCAGATGTGGTGGCACTTGTAACCCCAGCAATTGGGAGGCTTAGACAGGAGGATCACAGGTTCTCGGATAGCCTCAGCAACTTAGTGAGACCCCGTTTCAAAATAAAGAAAAAATAGCGCTGGGGGTGTAGCTCAGAGGTAGAATGCCCCTGGGTTCAATCCCCAGTACCACCAAAAAAAAAAAAGTAAAAATAAAATTAAAAAAGATTAGTGATTAGAAAATCCCCAGCCATCCGTATCTATTTAAATGCTTTTTTGTATTTGTGTTTGGTACTGGGGATAGAACCCAGGGGCATTCTACCTCTGAGCTACACCCAGAGCCCTATTTCATTTATTTTGAAACAAATCTCACTTAGTTGCTAGGGCTGGGCTTAAACCTGTGATCCTCTTGTCTCAGCTTCCCAAGTACTAGGATTATAGGCTAAGTTGTCTAGGGCCTTGCTACATTACTGAAGCTGTCTTTGAACCTTCAATCCTGTCTCAGTTTCCCAAGTACAAGGATTACAAGTGTACACCACTAATGCTTGGCTTAATTTAACTGCTATAATTTTAAAATACTTTTGTGTGTGTGTGTGTGTGTGTGTGGTACTGGGGATTGAACCCAGAGGCATTCTACCTCTGATGTATACCCCCAGACCTATTTCTTTTTATTATTATTTATTTTGAAACAGGGTCTCACTAAGTTGTGGAGGACCTCACTAAGTAGCTGAGGCTAGCTGCAAACCCAGATCCTCCCATCTCAACCTCTCAAGTATTGGGATTATAAGTGTGCACTACCACACGGCTTTTAAAATACTTTTAACTGTATCATTTTTAAAAAGTGCATCTCAAATATTATCTAAGGTAGAAATTTTTGTTTTTTTTTAAAACAGGGCTAAATAATTTACTAATCATAAATAAATGATTATTACTTGATTCAAATTTAGAACTACAACTTCAATAGTTTTCTTGAAGGATTGGCTGACTGCAGATCTGGGGCAGGAAATATATAAAATAAGGCTGATACATCTTATGTCAGAATTGTAGGAAGCTATCAAAGATGAAAGGGTAGGGAAGGGAGGGAGCAGGGTGTAATATAAAGGGAAATACGCCAGATGCTAGGAACATGTATATTTCTATCACACCAAACTTCAATAGATGTACAGTTACAATGCACCAATAAAAGTATATTAAAAAAAAAAAAAGGAAAGCCAGGAGTGATGGCATACACTTATAATCCCAGCATTTGGGAGGCTGAGATCGGAAGATCCGGGTTCCCGGCCAGCCTCAGCTACCTAGTGAGGCACTCCGAAACTTAGTAAGACCCTGTTTCCAAATAAAGAGTAAAAAATAGGGCTGGGGTTATAGCTCAGAGGTAGAATGTCCCTGAGTTCAATCCCCAGTACCACACACACACAAAAAAGGAAACATGTCCAGTTACATAAAGGGGCTCCCATTAGCCAAGACAGAGCACTGTTAGCAACAAAAAACAATGAGGAATCCAGACATGGTAGTTGAGACAGGAGGATCACAGGTTCACAGCTAGCCTCAGCAATTTAGCGAGGCCCTCCACAACTCTTTAAAAAAACAAAATAAAATATGGCTGAGGATGTAGTTTGGAGATAGAATGCCTCTGGGTTCAACCCCCAATATCATCCCCTGAAAGTCCTGTGCACCTGATAACTAACTTCTAAAATAAGATGTTTTAACTACCATTTTGACCTGAAAAGTTTTAATTATGAATACAAGTATTTTAGTTAGCCTTACACCTATACTGATATAATCCACAAAACAAGTCTCCTTAATTCTTTGATCAACTTCCTATAAAGAGCAATCAAACCATTTCTAATATTCTACAAATTTTTAATTACTGTTGTTTTTGCTAATCAATTCTTTTTGTTTCAATTTTATCCAGGACTTTATTCATCAATCATCTACATACCAAACTTTAAGACAGAACTTCCATATATTAAGGACATATGTGGTCACTATTTCTGCCAAATCAACTTCTTTCAGGTAATATTTTCCAGGTTTAAATTCTGTTCAGATTATCTGGTTCTTCACAATTTTTGATCAAACACTGTTCCTACTTCCAGGTTTAATCAGTTTTTTCATATTCTGACAACTTTCTTAAGTCATGCTCATTATGAACCAGTAAAATAACCAGTATATCCAATTATCTATTTGGGGTTTTTGTTTTGTTTTGTTTTGTTTTGTTTGCGGTACTGGGGATTGAACTCAGAGGCATTCTACTTCCGAGCTATACCTCCAGCCCTATTTTTTAGTCTTTATTTTGAAACAGGGTCTCACTAAGTTGCGGAGTGCCTCATTAGGTAGCTGAGGCTGGCCTCGAACCCAGATACTCCGGTCTCAGCCTCCCAAATACTGGGATTACAAGCATGAGCCACCACACCCGGGTTCCAATTATCTATTTGTGTTTGCTTCAAACATTAAAGTCCTAGGGCTGGGGATATAACTCAGTGGCAGTTTTTTATTTATTTATTTATTTTGTCTCATATATGCAAGGCCCTGAGTAACATACAAGACGTTCAATTAATGTGTTATTTCCTACTAAATTACTTTATTTCTTTCTAGGCATTCCCATTGGAACATACAACCAATATGCCAAAAACAATGTTAGATCCCACATAGCAAAATAGTTTTATACTGGCTAAAAAGGATCAAGATTTTTAGCCCTTCTGCCATTTACTTAAAAATAGATCTTATTCAAGTATATACAGAAAACAATATTCCTGTTTCAAGGCCTACTTAGGAACACTTCAATAAAAGAGAGTATAGCAAAATAGTTTTATACTGGCTAAAAAGGATCAAGATTTTTAGCCCTTCTGCCATTTACTTAAAAATAGATCTTATTCAAGTATATACAGAAAACAATATTCCTGTTTCAAGGCCTACTTAGGAACACTTCAATAAAAGAGAGTAACTCATGCCAGAAGAATACACAGTGCCCAGATGCATAATAAAATACAATGTGTGTGTGTGTGTGTGTGTTACTGGGGATTAAACCCAGAGGCATTCTACCTCTGAGCTACCTACCCCCTTAGTATAATTTTATTTTTTTATTTTGCAACAGGGTCTCACTAAGTTGCTGAGGCTGGCCTTGAACCTCTGACCCTCCTATCTCAGTCCCCCAAATACAGGTAAGCACCACCATGTCTGCCTTAATTTTCTATATAAAAATTTAGAGCTATTTTGAAATACAAATGCATTCCTTTAGGTACTCAATTTTTGGTTTCAAGTAAAAAACGACAAATTACCTGATGCCTCTACTTCATTTTGACTGCACGACACATCATCTAAGCACAGGTCAATGAGAAGGATGTGTCCAACATCAGTGACCACAGCAGCCACCCCAAAAAGCCATCGCAGACTTGGGTGTAAATGCTGAGTGCTTGCGCTTGCTCCACCATGATTGATTATAGGTTCAATAGCTGTTACCTAGAAAGCAGAATATATGAGTGACTTGTTCTTCTATGAAGTGAGAAAACACAACCAAAAGCATAACAAAATTTGAAGTTAAAGCAGGTTATTAGTTATGACAGATTTATACATTACCAAATAGAATAAATTTACATTCAATACTTGTGAATCCAACTAACGATGAAATTTTCAGATATATTATGAATTACACTATTATCTTAATATCTGAAAAAAGTTAAATAGCTGATATTTATTAGGAGCTTATTATGTACCAGTCATTGTACTAACTGGCTCACTTAATTTTAACAATAACCTTTTGATATTGAAATATTTGTAATTATTTGTTCAAAGATTAAATAACCTGAAGTTTATGTGGCCAAGTTATAAAACTTCACCTTAGTTACAAAAAACCACAAAATCTCACTTTAAAGATCTTACCAGCAGCCAGGCGTGGTGGCGCACGTTTATAATCCCAGCATTTGGGAGGCTGAGACTGGAAGATCCGGGTTCGAGGCCAGCCTCAGCTACCTAGTGAGGCACTCTGCAACTTAGTGAGACCCGGTTTCAAAATAAAGAATAAAAAAATCGGGTTGGGGGTATAGCTTGAAGGTAGAATACTTGAGTTCAATCCCCGGTACAGAAAAAAAAAAAAAAAAAATCTTAACCAGCCACTCTTTACAGTAAAAACAAATTACAGAAATCTTAATGTCCAGTCCTCATACACATACACACACACACGATGTTTATGTTCTGTGTAGACTAAAAAGGAACAATCTTTGCTAAATGGGTTATATCCTAACAGAACTCATGCAAAGCTTTGGCAGCGACTGGATCACTGACTCTTAAAGAGGATATGAATTATTTAAGAAACTTCTACTATAGTTACCTTATGAACTCATATCCTCCCCCCAATCCCACAAATCAAATTTTATATCTGTACTTATTTGCCCAAATCTTTTTTTTCTTGTTGTTTGGCTCTGCTATTACAGGTGTACACCACCACGTTCAGCTCCCAAGCTTTTTACAGGAGAGTTCCGCTTAAAACTAAAAAATAAATCGCCATTAGCTAGGCATGGTGGTGCATGCTTGTAATCTCAATACTTGGGAAGCTAAGACAGGAGGATTGCAGGTTTGTGGCCAGACTCAGCTACTTAATGGAGGCCCTCCACAACTCAGTAAGACCCTGTTTCAAAATAAAGAATAAAAATAGGGCTGGGAGTGTAGCTCAGAGATAGAATGTTCCTAGGTTCAACTCAAAACACCTCAAAAAAAAAAAACAAGGAAAAAGAAAAAAAATCACCATAGACTTTAGAAGGAGCCCCCTAATTACAAATAAAGCTATTCAAAAATTGAATTCTTACCATTCTGGCCCCACTTCCTCCTTCCCCTGGCCCTAGCTATTCTAAGTTAAATCTAGTTTCCCAAATGCTCTGTGCACTATTAATTTTTCCACGCTGGTCCCTTTGCCTGAAACATCCAATCAATCTGTGAAGAAATTACTCAGATGTCCTTTGTGTTCTAAATACTTAAGTTTTTCAAATTTCTTACTATATTTATGCTATAATCTTGTTTGTCGATCTTCTCCACCAAGACTAGTTCGACAGCCTCAGCAAATAGCAAGATCATTTCAAAATAAAAAAATAAATAAAACAGGGCTGGGGATGTAGCTCAGAGTTAGAATGCCCCTGGGTTCAATCCCTAGTGGCCCCCCCCTCAAAAAAAAAGAAAGAACATTTAAAATCCTCATAATAACTAGTACATTTTTATAAACTTTGAGTGTCCAGAATAAAACTGGGGATATGAACGTTCAAATGATACTTTTCACATAAAGGAGTATTAGAACACTAAATGTCATTTACTTTTACTTTGAAATTTTCTAACAAAGAAAAAAGTTATATTTTAAATATTAAGTTCCTTTGATAACATAGCATCTGAACATTGATAAATCTTCACAATATACACACCCCTTCGACTTTCAGTTCTCAAAACAGAATATCCAGGTTTCTTAAACAGTACCTACCCTTCCAGGAAGAACAACTGCTTTAACCACTCTTGATACACCAAGGTCATAAAGACAAAGAACACTTCCTTCTGTTTCTTCCAATCCTATTAACAATCCAGTTCTCTTCTGCCAAGAGAATTCTTTCACTGCTAGGATTATAGGAGGCTGCTGACTTACTCCACTGAATCTATATGCAGACAACCGCTCTCCCGTTACAGAGTTTACTACCTCAAGTTGTGGACCACAAGCTAAGCAAGCAAGTCCATTTTTCGCTAGAGGGAAAAAGAAAAAAAAAAAGCAAAAATATTTATTTTTAGTATTCTATGTACAAACAAAACTAAACAGCAGTTAGCACTTCTATATACAATAGGTAGCTCATTACATAAAACTTCTACATATTATATGCAAATTGAAATCTCAACATTTATAGGACAGAATGATCCTCAAATCAGTAAGATTAATTGAAAGCTACAGCTTGGAGTGGTGGCGCTTGCTTATAATCCCAGGACTTGGAAGGATCTCAGATTCAAAAACAGCCTCAGCAATGAGACTGCTTCAAAAAGAAAAAATAGGGCTGGGGGAGCCAGGCGTGGTGTTGCATGCCTGTAATTCCAGTACTTGGGAAGCCAAGACAGGAGGATCACAGGTTTGAAGCCAGCCTCAGCAATTTAGTGGGCTCTCAGCAACTTAGTGAGACCCTGTTTCCAAATTAAAAATAAAATAGGCCTGGGGCTAGAGCTCAGAGATAGCATGCCCCTGGGTTCAATACCTGTACCACAAAAAAATAAATAAATAAATAAATAAATCGTACAGCTACTACTGAATAAGCACTCAGTGAGTAAAGACACCATAGTATCCCTGTAATCCCAGTACTAGAGAGGCTGCGATAGGAGGATTGCAGGTTGAAGTCTGGCCTCAACAATTTACAGAGACCAAAACTCATGCTTTAACTACTGTTACAACCTGGTTTAAAATAGGGCTATGACAGTTATAAAATATGACTCTGCCCTTGAAGAGTTCACAATATGAGAAGACATAAGTAGTCTAACATAAAAGTTTCAGAAGCCCCTCTTGGGACTGTACCTAAAGTCCTGGGTTCCATGAAAAAAAGGGAGGGGAGGAGAGGGAGAAGGGAAGACCAAAAGAAAGGAAGAGAGGGAGAGAAAGGAGAAAAAGAAGAGATAGGCATGGTGGTGCATGCCCTGTAATCCCAATACTTGGGAGGCTGAGACAAGAGGATTACAGGTAGCCAGGCGTGGTGGTGCACGCTTGTAATCCCAGCATTCGGGAGGCTGAGACCCGAGGACCCAGGTTTGAGGCCAGCCTCAGCTACCTAGTGAGGCACTCCGAAACTTAGCGAGACCTGGTTTTGAAATAAAGAATAAAAAATAGGGCTGGGAGTGTAGCTCGGAAGTAGAATGCCCAAGTTCAATCCCCAGTACCGCAAAAAAAAAAAAAAAAAAAAAGAGGATTACAGGTTCGAGGACAGCCTCAGCAAGTAGCAGGACTCTCATTAACCTAGCAAGACGCTTTTTTTTTTCCCCCGGTATGTGTGTGGTACTGGAGATTGAATCCAGGGGAATTCTACCTTCAAGCTACACCACCAGTCCTGTTTTATTTTTGCTTTAAAACAGGGTCTCACTAGATAGATGAGATTTCCATCATGCATCCTGAAAAGGGAGTTGGATATACAATTTTATACTCCAGGGATGCTATATACTTTAAGAAAGTATCATGGCCAGGCGTGGTGGCGCACGCCTGTAATCCCAGCATTCGGAAGGCTGAGACCGGAGGATCCGGGTTCAATACCAGCCTCAGCTACCTAGTGAGGCACTCTGCAACTTAGTGAGACTCGGTTTCAAAATAAAGAATAAAAAATAGGGCTGGGGGTATAGCTTAGAGGCAGAATGCCCCTAGTTCAATCCCCAGTACCGCAAAAAAAAAAAAGTATCATGGCACAAAGGGACAGAACACTAGGGTTCAGTTCAAAGCTCCTTTTCTGCCAACTTTGACCCATGTAACTAGGATTAAGTTACTTAATCTATTTGATTCTAAACTAAATAGGAAAGTAGTTCATTAGAAAAGTTTTATCAAGCCGGGCGTGGTGGCGCATGCTTGTAATCCCAGCATTTGGGAGGCTGAGACCAGAGGATCCGGGTTCGCGGCCAGCCTCAGCTACCTAGTGAGGCACTCCGCAACTTAGTGAGACTCGGTTTCAAAATAAAGAATAAAAAATAGGGCTGGGAGTCTAGCTCGGAGGTAGAATGCCCCTGAGTTCAATCCCCAGTACCGCCAAAAAAAAAAAAAAAAAAAATGTTTTATCACACCTCAATGAAAAGCGTTTTTGTTGCTATTTTGTGTGTGTGTGTGTATGTGTATGGTGCTGGGGACTGAACCCAAGGGAATTCTACCTCTAAGCTACACCCTCAGTCCTATTTTTATATTTTATTTTGAAACAGGGTCTCACTATGTTGATGAGTGTCTCACCTCTTGCTACTAAGGCTGTCCTCAAACTTGTGATCCTTGTGTCTCAGTCTCTCAGGTACTGAGATTATAGGCATGCACCACCATGACCAGTTCAAAGAAGACTTCTGACAGTGCCTCGTGTATGACAAGTACTGACACTAGTTTTAATATTCATGATGATAGCATTGTAAATAGTTAAGAACTGATGTATATGCTTTGCTGCCTTCCTGGTGTAAAGGATGGCTGTCAAACTCATTTTCAGAAGTCTTCTGCAGTAGCTTTCATTAGACTACAATTATAACACAATAGCTACTTTACTATGGTGCTCTATTATATTACACAAACTAACACCCATACATTAAGATCTTGCTCAGATTGATAGAATTAAGAAGTAAAGAGGCAGGGATGGTGGCGCAGGCTGGTAATCCCAGCATTCGGGAGGCTGAGACCGGAGGATCTGGGTTCTCGGCCAGCCTCAGCTACCTAGTGAGGCCCTCCACAACTTAGTGAGACCTTGTTTCAAAATAAATGATAAAAGATAAAAAAAAAAATAGGGCTGGGGTGTAGCTCCGAGGTAGAATGCCTCTGGGTTCAATCTCCAGTACCGGGAAAAAAAAAAAAAAAAATAGTATAGCTCAGAGGTAGAATTCAGAGGTAGAATGCCCCAGAGTTCAATCCCCAGTACCAAAAAAAAAAAAAAAAAAAGAGGTAGAATGCCCCTAAGTTCAATCCCCAGTGCCACCAAAAAATATATATATAAAACTATGTATCATATATATAAAAAGAAAAAATAACTATGTATTATTCTACTTGCAGAAATTGTATTCCAGTACTTTGGAAGCTGAGACCAGAGGATCACAGGCTCAGGGTCAGCCCCAGCAACTTAGTCAGACTGTTTCAAAATAAAGAATAAAAAATAGGGCTAGGAGTATAGCTGAGATAAAATGCCCCTGGATTCAATCCCCAGTACTGCAGGAAAGAAAAAAAGGAAAGAAGGAAGGAAGGGAGGAAGGAAGGAAGGAAGGGAGGGAGGGAGGGAGGGAAGGAGATTGTATATCATTTTTACTTTCCAAATTCAGACAATACTAAAAGATGCTTATATATAAATTTGTAAGGACTTAAGAAAAAATTAACTATAAGCCTCCAACGATTCACTGATTCAAAAAATGTTACATATGTACCTGCAGATGCTATGAAAGACTACCCTATGTGCTTTCTTTTCTCACATTAAACTACTATGTATACTATTTATCTTACAAATCAATCAAATTAGTATATTTTCAGCAACATTATTTTACCTGCAGCAAACTTCCCACGAAGCACAGATTCTAATGTTATTTCATCTTCACCAAGGGCTTGAATGGTCACTTCTGGGAACTGCAGGAGACCGCCAGTCACTTGAGCTGTTAAATCTCGCATCCTCACACTGTAAATGTTTAGAAGATAATGTTATTATATACATTAAAACTACCTAATTATTTCCAATCAGGAATGGAAGGAAGAAGGAAGAAAGTAAACCACCACACAAAATAAAGCACAACTAAAATCTGATCATAAAATGTATATTAAAGCCAGACATGGCAGTGCACACTTGTAATCCCAGTACTTGGGAGGCTAACACAGGAGGATCATAGGTTCAAGGCTGGCCTCAGCAACTTAGTGAGATCCTATCTCAAAACAAAAGAATAAAACGGGATGGAAGTGTAGCTCGGAAGTATAATGTCCCTCGGTTTCATCCTCAGTACCACACCAAAAAAATGTATTTTTTATGTACCTGGATCTGAGGTGTTTTGTCCTACAAAAATGCATTTCCTGAAACTGGGGACATGGCTCAGTGGAAAAATCACTTGCCTAGCATGCACCAGGCCCTAGGTTCAATCCCCAGTACCACAAAATTTTTTTTAAAAAAATGATTTGGAGCCGGGCGTGGTGGCGCACGCTTGTAATCCCAGCATTCGGGAGGCTGAGACCGGAGGATCCGGGTTCGCGGCCAGCCTCAGCTACGTAGTGAGGAACTCCGCAACTTAGTGAGACTCGGTTTCAAAATAAAGAATAAAAAATAGGGCTGGGGGTGTAGCTCGGAGGTCGAATGCCCCTGAGTTCAATCCCCAGACCC
>PVLC010003025.1:0-16900 GCA_004027655.1 Graphiurus murinus
AGGGGTTATTGGAAGTCTGTAGGAAAAGCACTATTTGGAAAGACGACCTCAGCACTGTGTTTGTTATCGTGTGTGTAAAACCTTTGATCCCAGAAAAGAGAGAGAGATAATAAAAGAGGTTCGAACCAGCAGCTTTTAGCCGGCGTCTTTTATTGGGGCCTCATGGCTGAAGGTTCAGCCTGGGGCGCCCGATAAGGCTCCAGCTGCTTGTAACTAGGTCCCGTGAGACATTTGGGTCACCTGACAGTACACCTCCTTTATTTGACTACAATTAGCTCCAGTAGGTTTCTGTAACTTACAACCAAAATATTTCAAAATATAACCAAAGAGTAATATAACAATCCAAATGATAGTTAATAGTTCAGAACTTTTGTTACTGGAATTCAGCTTCTGTTCTTTCCTCCTATGCACACACACACAAAAAAAACCTTTTTGTAAATACTTCAAAGAAACCCAACTGCACCACATCCACTTACATTCCTCTACTGCAGCAGATGACACATATGAAATAAAGCAAAATGAATTTTCTCTGCAGATAGTACAATAAACTTAGTGGGACCCTTCCAGTGTGTATGAACTTAATAATTCATTTTTATAATAGAAGCTGAACTGTGGGTATAATTCGTGCTTATATTATGCTTCAACTAGAACTGAGATGATCAAAACAGTGTCGGGAAAGAGCAATGAAGAAGGGGGAAACTGGCTATGGGGGTGCATACCTGTAATTCCAGCATTTGGGAGGCTGAGGCAGGAAGATTGCAGGTTCGAGGTCAGTTTCAGCAACATAGACTCTTGGCAACCTAACAAGACCTTGTTTCAAAATAAAAAAATAAAAAGGGCTCAGAGGTAGAACACCCCTGAGTTCAATTCCCAATATTGCCTCCCCACCCCCACACCCCAAATAAAAGAGGAAACTGGGTGTGGTGGCACACTCTTGTAATCCCAATGCTCTGGAAGCTGAGACAGGAAGGTTGCAGGTTCAAGACCAGCCCCAGCAACTTAGAGAGGCCCTTATCAACGTAGTGAGACCCTGTTTCAAAATTAAAATGTTTTAAAAAGGGTTGGGATCGAGCATGGTGGCACACGCTTATAATCTCAGTACTTGGGAGGCTGAGATAAGAGGATAGAAGGTTGGCAGCCAGCCTCAGCAACTTAGTGAGGCCTTCCACAACTTAGTGAAACCCTGTTTCCAAATAAAAAAATAAAAATAGGGCTGGGGGTTTAGCTCGAAGGTAGAATGCCCCTGAGTTCAATCCCCAGTACCAAAAAAAAGGGGCGGGGGGGAGGCTTGGGGGATAGTTTGGAGGTAGAATACTCCTGGATTCAAGGAGGAGGAAGGGGAGGAGGAAGAAATATTCAGAAAATAGTAGAACAAGCCGGGCGTGGCGGCGCACACTTGTAATCCCAGCATTCGGGAGGCTGAGACCAGAGGATCTGGGTTCGAGGCCAGCCTCAGCTACCTAGTGAGGCACTCCGCAACTTAGTGAGACTCTGTTTCAAAATAAAGAATAAAAAATAGGGCTGGGAGTATAGCTCGGAGATAGAATGCCCCTGAGTTCAATCCCCAGTACCACAAATAAAAAAAGAAAATAGTAGAACAACATAAGAAGTTAAGGACATTTTTGGACCTGAATTTTTGCACTTTTAGATGTATTGTCACCGTCCTGTCCTAATCATCAATTGAAGGAGTGAAGGAAGGGATGAAAATGAGGAGAGGTGTTTGGCTGAGACCCCAAAGCATTCAAGCCCCTCGGGTGAGTCATTTTCTTCCTATTGTTTATTTCTGCAGGTGTCTTAAAAAAAAATACCCAGTCTACCTGCCCACTGCCAGCGTCATCATTTGCTTCCATAATGAAGAATTAAACGCCCTGTTGCGGACAGTGTCCAGTGTCACGTACCTCAGTCCATCCCGCTTCCTTGAAGAAATCATTTTGGTGGACGACAAGAGCGAGCTGGGTAAGACGGGCGTGGGTTATTTGGTCTGTCAGGGTGGCACGCTCCTTGGTGGCACCTGATATGTTCTTTTTTTTTTTTTTTTTTTGTCAGTACTGGGGATTGAACCCAGGGGCATTCTACCTCCGAGCTACACCCCCAGCCCTATTTTTTATTCTTTATTTTGAAACCAGGTCTCACTAAGTTGCCGAGTGCCTCACTAGGTAGCTGAGGCTGGTCTCGAACCCGGATCCTCCGGTCTCAGCCTCCCGAATGCTGGGATTACAAGCATGCGCCACCACGCCCAGCTTAATGTGTTCTTCAGAGAATGGATTTGGCGGGGATTGAGCAGGCACTGTGCTGGGAGCCTTCGGTGCCCATGGCGGGTGTGGAAGCCAGGGCGGTCTTGAGGAGCTTCCATGGGATCAGAAGAGGAGCTCCAGCTTTGTCTTCAGATATCACATCAGGAAGAAGTGACATCAAATGAATGTCACTCAAGAATACGGGGAGCTAGCAAGGTGTCATGGCACACACCTGTAATCCCAGTACTCGGGAGGCTGAGACAAGGAGGATCGAAGGTTCAAGGCCAGCCTCGGCAACTTAGCAAGATTCTGGGAGGCTGAGACTGGAGGATCTGGATTCGCAGCCAGCCTCAGCTACTTAGGGAGGCCCTCCGCAACTTAATGAGACCCTGTTTCAAAGTAAAGAATAAAAAAATAGGGCTGGGGGTGGAGCTTGGAGGTAGAATGCCCCTGGGTTCAATCCCCGGTATCTCAAAAAAAATAAATAAAAAGAGCTGGGTGGTGTAGCTCAGAGGTAGAATGACCCTGTGCTCAATGCCCATTACCACACACACAAACACACACACACACACACACACACACGCACACAGTGCTGCAGAGAGCTAAAGAGGCCTTAATGCAGAGCAATGACTGATCTGGGTACTTCCTCTGAAAGAACTCCGGTTGAACCATCGAGGCCTAAGCACTTGATCCTCTATGCTTACTGGTTTTAAGAGACTTGTGACGCCAGTATGAACCAGTTAACTACCCTTAGAGTCTCGAATTTGTCATCTACTTTACAACTGAGAACAACTCTTAGACCAGCCAGGAGTGCCGCTGTAGCGCTGTCCCTACTGGACAGGTGTCAGGGCTGAAAGCCCGCCCGATCCACTGAGCACCGGAACCACTAGGAGCTGGGAAGAGAAATAGCCGGAAGAAGAATGGGCAGGGGCGGAAGCAGAAGCATCCCAGGAAGTTCAACCCCAGGGGAGGGACACCGAGGGGCCCTGGAGTGTGACACTGACGGATGTCACTACATTTGGAATTTTAGACGTTGGCCAGGCACCTGTCACCTTTGTCTCATTGCCAAGGGTGCAGGCCTGCTCCTGTCTAGTCTTGTGCATGGGAAGATTGTGGGACGACCCCCTGGCCTCCTCTGTTGCTCAGGTCACCCCCATAGTCACCCCTCAAGTCACAGCTGCTCAGGAGCAAGAGGTCACAGTACAGCGACATGCAGGGTACAAGGTGGGTGACCTGCCACCTGCCGGACTGCAGAGATCTGCCTTCTCACGCAGAAGAACCAGGGCCCTGCTGTGGGATCCAGGACAGGAATGTCTTAGGACACCTCTGCCAGCCTTGCAGAACCGTGAGCCTAGAGAGATGCCTGCTGCCTGTTAGTGCCAGGAACATGGGAACCATCCCTCTCACAGATGAGACCGCCAGGACCATGGCGGCCATCCCTGTCACAGATGAGGGGACTGCCAGGAACATAGCAGCCACCCCCATCACAGATGAAGAAACTGAGACTAGTAGTTCAATACCAAGTGCGAAGCATAGCTGGTTATGGTACCGTTGGGACAGTTAGTAGCAAAGCCAGATTGCCCCAAAGCCCCAAAACATACTTTTCCTATTAAAATTTTAATCGTGATTTATGAAGGCAGGGCGGTTTCAGTAGACACATAGAAACATTTTTGCAGTTGATTCTGATGATGAATCACTTTTTTTTCCCCTCTCCCTTCCGTAGGATAAAATTTTAAAGTAAAAACGTGCATGGAATAGTGTGCTTTTCAAGAATGGATCATAACAATGATAAATTATTTTAATTTCTATAACTGCACCTTATAAATTGTCAAGTGTCAGATGTTTTTTTTTTTTCTTTTTTTCCCCCCTAGATGATTTGAAAGAAAAACTAGAGCAGGAACTGGAATTATTTGGGAGAAAGATTATATTGATAAGAAATGAAAAGCGAGAGGGGCTGATTCGCTCGAGGATGATAGGAGCAGCTCACGCTTCAGGTAGGAGGCGTCATCGGGGGTGTGAGTCTGTGACTGTGCTTCGAAGCCCTCCCTCCCTGTGCAGAAGCCACCCCCAGGGAGACCCCCGTGTGGAGCCGGCTTGAACCTTACGTCTCCTAATGCCTCTTTAGTCTTCTGCTGACCTAAATGTGGGTTTGCTAGTTCAAATAGAAGACATTCTTTGGCACAAGTCATAGCATTGGCCCTACAAAGGCTCAGTGCCCTCGGGGTCACAGGGTCACGCTCTGAGATGGAGTTTCTGCAGGAGGAGCCCAGGAGGCACCTGAGCAGGAGAGGGTGGAAAAGAGACTGGGGGGTGGGAGGTGGAGCTGTGGTACCCACCCTCCAGGTACTCTGAAGGCAGGATGGGGCCAGTTCAGGGCCTCTGGAAGGCAGGGCCACAATGAAGTAAGGAGGAGGGGAGAGGGAGAGAGAAGGAGAAAGAGAGAGAGAGAGAGAGAGAAAGTTGGGTGGGAGAGCCAGGTGTGGTAGAGCATTGCTTATAATCCAATACTTGGGAGACTGAGACAGGAGGAGCACAGGTTCAAGATAGCTCCAGTAACTTAGTGAGGCCCTGTTTCAAAATAAAATAGGGCTGGGGGATATAGCTCAGAGGTAGAATGCTCCTGGTTTCAACCCCCTCGTACCAAGTAATAATAAAGTGTAGAGGTTGAATGTCCCTGGGTTCAATCCCCAGTACCAAAAAAGAAAAACTAAATAAAGAGTTGGCTGGGGAACCTATACAGTGGACGCCTGCCCTCTGCACATAGCGCTGGTTTTATTTCCCTATATACATGCCGGCAGCGGTGACAGACAGCACCGAGGTCACCTGTCCTCCCGTGCTCCATGCTTGTGGCGTCCTTTGTCATTACTCTTGCACGTTGGGATCATGACTGAGTCAAGTAAGGGTTACTGGGACACAAGCACTGTTACGCCATAACAGTCGCAGTCCACCTGAAACTCCAGACAGCCGCTGTGTGACTAACGGGAAGGTAGCATCTGCAGCATGGATACACTGGACCGAGGGATGATACGGAGCAGGACGAGGGGAGACCTCCCCATGCTACCTGCAACACCGTGCAACTTAAAACCTATTGTTTACTTAGATGGCTTTCCATTTAATATTTTCAGACTTCAGGTTAACTGAAAACACAGAGAGTGAAAACTCGGGCAAGGGGGGAGGACTATAAAACAGCAAGCCCCTCCCCCTCTCTTTCATCCTCGCCCCCGTTTCGTTTTCTTCTTAATTGCCATCTGTTCAGTTGTCTGAGTCCGTGGTGCTGCCCGTGTGCCTGTGACGAGCGGGAGCTGAGATGGCGAACGTTGTATACTGTGATGTGAAAGGCAGGTAGACGACGCCTAGGAGAGGGGGGGGGGTTTGCAGAAGAGGTGGGAGAAAAGAATATTGCAGTCAGGCTGCTTTTGTTTGTGTTTTGTTATATTTGAGTTTTTGTTCTGTTTTTTTTTTGTGTGTGTGGTACTGGGACGCAGAGGCATTCTACCCTCGAGCTACACCTCCAGCCCGATTTTATTTGTTATTTGGAAACAGGATCTTGCTAGGTTGATGAGAGTTTCACTCCTTGCTGTGGCTCTCCTCAAACCTGGGATCCTCCTGTTTGGGATTACAGGCGTGTACCACCACACCTGGCTTTATGTTTAGCTTTGTTGGGGGATGGGTGGGAAATGTTGCTGAGACCAAATGCACAGCTGCCCCTGGTGAGTGCAGAGCTAGGAAGCACCCTGGGAGTGAAGAAAGGATTGGTGCTCACAGCGAGTGAAGAGAGCCTTCCCCAAGCAGCTCCCCAACCCAGGAAGCAAGGGAGTTTCACTCCGGGAAACTTGTCATCGCAGGTAGAGGAGGGCAAATTCCCACATGTGCGCTGCTCAAAAACATGCTTCTTCATGCATTGCACATTTAAAAATGGCAGCTGGAGCCAAGCGAGGTGGCGCACGCCTGTAATCCCAGTACTTGGGAGGCTGAGACAGGAGGGTCGCAGGTTTGAGACCAGTCTCAGCTCAGTTTCAAAACAAGAGATAAAGGAAGAGAGAAACAGAGAGAGAGAGAGAGAGAGAGAGAGAGAGAGCGAGCAAACTCTGGGGATGTAGCTCAGAGGTAGAATGCCTCTGGGTCCAGTCCCTAGGACCACAATAAATAAATAAATAAATAAATAAATAAATAAATAAATAAATAAATAAATAAATAACCAAGTCAAGCATGGTGGTGCACGCTTGTAATCCCAATACTTGGGATGCCGAGGCAGGAGGATTGCAGGTTCGCAGCCAGCCTTGGCTACTTAGTGAGACCCTCTGCAATTTAGTGAGACCCTGTTTCAAAATAAAGAATTAAAAAAAAAAGTATGTCCGAGAGTGTAGCTTGAAAGTAGAATGCCCCTGCTGGGTTCAAGTCCCAGTACCACACACACGCGCGCACGCACACACACACACACACACACGCAAAATAAAAAATAATAATAATAAATAAAATGACAGATGAGCATGCCTCTAGGGTGGAGAACTTGGCATTATGTTGAGATTACTCTGAGCAAAGTTTAAATACTCAAAAGAGGGACTGGGCAATTTTAGCTGGTAAGTCAGTTCTGGGAGTCCTTATTTGAAAGGAAAAGCCAACTTGGAGGGATGTGGGCAGCTCCTTCCCAGAGGCACACAGGGTGCTGGACCTAGCAGCTAGCTTTGCCTCCAGATGCTGGGCTTTACACAGCCTGGGAGAAGGAGGAACTTTCTAGAACTAACACACCTGGGGAAGCTGCCTGCTACAGAGAAGGGCTTCCCGTGGAGCCAGAAGAGTGTAAGCGAATTTGGTGAAAGGTTAATGCGGGGAAATCTACATCAAGCGAGAGGTCTGTAGAAAGGGGTTGTCCACAGTGGAAGAAAAAGCTTGGGAAAATAAGTACCCGAAAGTCGAGGTTCCTAACAACTGGACCCTCAATAAAACTTGAACTCAAGAGCAAAATCAATTATGCATCTTTGCACCCCAAGCACCTAGCTCAATGCCTAAGAAAGTATCCTCGCAGTGAAAACTTGCTAAATTAAGTCGATGTGTGAAGGGGTATTCTACCTCTAAGCTATACCCCCAGCGCTTTTAATGTTTTTTTTTTTTTTTTATTTTGAAACAGAGTTTCACTAAATTGTTGAGGGTCTCGCTAAGCTGTTGAGGCTGGCCTCCCATCTGCAATCCTCCTGTCTCAGTCTCCCAAGTCCTGGGATTATAGGCGTGCCTGGCTAACACTGGCTTTTCCGCTCCAGCTGGTGGGCACCTGCTTCTTCAGGGTTTCTCCAGCTGCAGCCCACAGTTGGCCAGCCCCCTTTGAACATCGGCATCTCACACGTTGGGACATAATCAGGTGTGTAATTGTGTCTCCCCCAGTGTGACAGGGGAGTCCAATGCATGGGGAATAGCCAGCTGATCCTCGTTGTGTTGAGTTTGATCCGGGTCGTGACCCGTCTCGTCCACAGGCACTAGCGTCATCTGTTCTTCCTCCGCAGGGGACACCCTGGTGTTCTTGGACAGCCACTGTGAGGTGAACAAGGTCTGGCTGCAGCCCCTGCTAAACGCCATCTCCAAGAACCACAAGATGGTGGTGTGCCCGTTGATAGACCCCATTGATGACAGGACCCTGGAGTACCAATGGTCTCCTGTGGTGCGGGGAGCTTTCACCTGGGACCTAAGGTTCAAATGGGATAGAGTTTACTCCTACGAAATGGAGGGACCAGAAGGACCCATTAACCCAATCCGGTGAGATTTATCTGATTATGGGGAAATGGCATATGTGTATTGAGACCTGAGAAAGAAACGTTTAGAGACTATTCCTTAAATTTCTTGGGCTTCATGAAGATGAATGTTTGGTTTTGTTACTTGTTTCTCAAAATCTGTAACATTAGAATTTGGTAGACATTAAGTTTCTTCTACTAAAAATGTACATCTCAGGCCGGGCATGGGGGTGCATGTCTGTAATCCCAGTACTCGGGAGGCTGAGACCACAATTTAGTGAGACCCTGTTTCCAAATAAAAAATAAAATGGAGCTGGGCATGGTGGTGCATGCTTGTAATCCCAGTATTTGGGAGGTTAAGACCAGAGGATACAGGTTCGAGGCCAGCTTCAGCTACTTAGTGAGGCATTCCACAACTTAGTGAGACCAGGTTTCTAAATAAAGAATTAAAAATAGGGCTAGGGGTGTAGCTCGGAGGTAGAATGCCCCTAAGCTCAATCCCCAGTACCGCAAAAAATAAATAAATAAATAAATAAATAAAAATATACATAAATACATAAATAAAATAAAATGGGCTGGGAGTGTAGTTTGGAGGTACAATGCCCCTGGGTTAAATCCCCGACACCACGTGCATAAACACACAGACACAGACACAGACACACAGACACACACACACACACACACACACACACACACACACACATCACCCAGTTCAGAAATCCACCGAGGTTAGTATTCACTCCTCTGGTTTCCAATGACCCATCTTTAGAATGTGGACCTTGTTCTCAGGAGCAAGTCCTATGCTGACCAAGGAACAAAAGTGCATGGTTAGCCTGGAGGGAGGAGAAACCTCTGCCAAGTTCACATATAAAATATTTACCTAGCCGGGCATGGTGACCCACGCTTGTAATCCCAGTACTTGGGAGGCTGAGACAGGAAGATCGCAGGTTCGGGGCCAGCCTCAGCAACTTAGTAAGGCCCTCTGCAACTTAGAGACCCTGTTTCAAAATAAAAGAATGATTTTCCTAGATTGTTAGTTTGGGAAATGTGTTTTTTAAATTATTGATTTATTATTATTATTATTATTATTATTATTATTATTATTATTATTATTTTGCAGTACTAGGGATTGAACCCAGGGGCATTCTACCTCTGAGCTACACCCCCTAGTTCTATTTTTTCTTCTTTATTTTTGAAACAGGGTCCCACTAAGTTACAGAGAGCCTCACTAAGTAGCCGAGACTGGTTGCAAGCCCAGATCCTCCGGTCTCAACCTCCCAAGTACTGGGATTACAAGCGCGCACCACCCCGCCCAGCTGGGGAAATGTATTTTAAAATGTGAGAACAAGCTAGGTGTGGTGATACATGCCTGTAGTTTCAGTACTTGGGAGGCTGAGACAGGAGGATTGCAGGTTCAAGGCCAGCCTCAGCAATTTAGCAAGACCTTGTTTCAAAATAAATAAAAAAGAAAATAGAGCTGGGGGTGTAGCTCAGAGATAGAATGTACAATTCTCCTGAGTTCAATCCCCAGTACCTGCCCCACCACACACACAAAGAACAGCTGAATTTGCCTTGAATTCTCAGTTCATTGTTTAAGGTGTGAACTGATGTTAACCAGGTCAGCCCCACCTCCTTTCCTAGGGAGCACCCTGCCCTTGGTAAGCATCCTACAGGGGAGGAAGGACAGTGAGGAAGTTCTGTAGGATTCTAGGCAGAGCCGCGGGAACGTCCTGCGGTCATTAACCGTGAGCACACAGGGACACCCCGTGCCTTCTTCCTACTGTTCAGCAGCCCACCCTCCATCCAGAGACTGCCAGCTCCGGAAGACTGTCCTCTGCAAAGACGTCCCACCACGTGGGTCCGTGTGTCTGGCTGCTCCCGAGGGCCAGGCCTCGCTGCCTACAGTCCCCATCCCTACCCATCCCAGCCTGTTTCTATATTCCTCCTCCTCCTCCTCTTCCCCCTCCTCCTCCTCCACCTCCCCCTCCTTCCCCTCCTCCTCCTCCTCCTCCCCCTCCCCCTCCTCTTGTCATTCTTCTTCTTCGATTGAACCCAGGGCTATTCTACCTCAAATCTACACCCCTAGCTTTCTATTTTTTATTTTGAAACTGGAAAGAAAGAAAAAGGCATCTAGTATTTGTGGATTGGAAGAATTAATATTGTTAAAATGTTCATAGAGCCCAGAGCAATCTACACATTCGACATAATCTCTATCAGAATATCAATGACAAGCCGAGTGTGGTGGCACACGTTTGTAATCCCAGTACTTGGGATGCTGAGATAGGAGGATCACAGGTTCACTGCTGGCCTCAGCAACTTAGTGAGGCCCCCTGCAATTTAGACCCTGTTTCAAAATAAAGAATAAAATAGGGTTGGGGAGCCAGGTGTGTTGGCGCACACTTGTAATCCCAGTACTTGGGAGACTGAGACAGGAGAATCCGGGTTCGAGGCCAGCCTCAGCTACTTAGTGAGGCCCTTTGCAACTTAGTGAGACTCTGTTTCAAATTAAAAAATAGGTCTGGGGGTGTTGCTTGGAGGTAGAATGCCTCTGGGTCCAACCCCTAGTACCACAAAAAAAAAAAAATAGGGTTGGGGGTATAGCTCAGAGGCAGACTGTCTCTGGGTTCAATTCCCAGTACTGCCAAAAAAAAAAAAAAAGAATACCAATGACATTCTTCATGGAAGTAAAAAAAGCAATCTTAAAATTCACATGGAACTGCAAAGACCCCCAAAAGCCAAAGCAACCTTGAACAAAGAGACCAAAGGCATAGGCATCACACTACCTGACCTCAAAATATACTACAAAGCTAAAGAACTCAAACAGCATGGCGCTGGCATGCAACAACATAGAGACTGATGGAGCAGAATAGAGAGGCCACACATCTGACGCCAACGGACTTTCAGCAAAGGTACCAACAATGCACACCGAGAAAGCACAGCCTCTTTGATAAATGTGGGGAAACCTGGAGCTCTACATGCAGAACAAGGAAACTAGGCTTCTCTCTTACCATCTAAAAACCCAACTCAAAATGGATTAGACCTAAATGTAAGGCCTCAAACTATGCTAGAACTAGTAGAAGACACAGAGAAAGCTTCATGATATTAACATGGGTAAGGTTTTTTTGTTTTTTTAACAAGACCACCAAAGCACAGGTAACAACAACAAAAACAGACAAGATTACATCAAACCAAAAAGCTTTTGTAGCTGGGTGTAGTGGCACACACCTGCAATCCCAGTATTTGAGAGGCTGACACAGGGGGAATCCCAGGTTCAAGGCCAGCTGCAGCAACTTAGCTACTCAGCAATTTAGTGAACACCTGTTTCAAAATAAAAAAATAAAAAGGGCTAGAATAGAGCTCAGTGGTAGAATGCCCCCCTGGATTCAATCCCCAGTACCAAAAAAAAGAAGAAAGAAAAATGTTCCACTTTATTAGTCATCAGGGAAATGCAAATCAAGACCACCGTGAGATATCATGTCACTCCAGTAAGAATGGCTGTTATCAAAAAGACAAAAGATCAGGGCAGGCAAGGAGTGGAACCAAGGCCAGCCTGCATACCATCAACTGGAATTATGGCAAACACCACAGTCCTCAAATGCTTAAAAATAGAAATGTCCTATGAACCGGCAATCCCACTACCGGCTATGAAATTAAATCAGTACGTCAGAGAGACATCTGTACCTCCGTGTTTGTTGCAGCACCACTCACAATAGCCAAGAACCAACCTACGTATCCACTGACGGGTGGATGGATAAAGAAACTGCGGGGTACATATGCAATGGAATATTACTCAGCCACGAAGAGGGGAAATCCCGCCACTGGCAACAAGACGGATGAACCCAGACGGCATGCTATGCGAAATGACCAAACACAGAAAGCCAGGAACCGCTCTATCGCACTCAGAGAGAATCCAAAAATGGGGATCTCGCAGAAGTAGAATAGTGGGGACCAGAGGCTGGAGAGAAAAGGGAAGGGAGGGGAAGAAAGGTCAGTCAGTAGGGGCCAAGTTACAGTCAGGACGAAGAGGTTCTGGAGTTCCACTGCTCGGCAAGGTGACTATAGGCAATATAATGCATGTACGTACGTATTGGGGATGGAACCCAGGAGCATTCTACTTCCGAGCTGCCCTCCAGCCCTGCTTTATTTTTCATTTGAAATATGGTCTTGCTAAGTTACTGAAGGTCTTGCTAAACTGCTGAGGGTCTCCCTAAGTTGCTGAGGCTGATCTCAAACCTGTGATCGTTCTGTCTCAGCCGCCCAAGTACTGGGATTGTAGGCAGGTGCCACCGTGCCCAGCCCAGTATATTTCTTTTTTTTTTTTTTTTTTTTTTTGCGGTACTGGGGATTGGGATTGAACTCAGGGGCATTCTACCTCCGAGCTACACCCCCAGCCCTATTTTTTATTCTTTATTTTGAAACCGAGTCTCACTAAGTTGCGGAGTGCCTCACTAGGTAGCTGAGGCTGGCCTCGAACCCGGATCCTCCAGTCTCAGCCTCCCGAATGCTGGGATTACAAGCGTGCGCCACCACGCCCGGCAGCCCAGTATATTTCAAAATAGCCAGGAGAGAGGATTATGGGTATTTCACCACAAGTGATAAATGATTGGTATGATGGATATACTAATTCCCTGACTTGAACATTATATAGCAATGTATATGTATATCACACTTACTGAAACATCACATTTTCTGAAAGAAGGATTGCAGGTTCAAGACCAGTATCAGAAACTTAGCGAGACCCTCAGCAACTTAGTGAGACCCTGTTTCAAAACAAAAAAATAAAAAAAAGGGTTGGGGGTATAGCTTGGAAGTAGAATGCCCTTGGGCTTAATCCCTAGTACTTCATACTTCTCTCTCTCTCTCTCTCTCTCTCTCTCTCCCACACACACACAAACACACACACACACAAACACAAACAAAAAAATCACATCAGACCCCATAAATTTCTTCAATTATATGATAATTAGAAATAATATAAGCCAGGTGTGGTGGCGCATCTTGTAATCCCAGCATTCGGGAGGCTGAGACCGGAGGATCTGGGTTCTCGGTCAGCATCAGCTACCTAGTGAGACACTCTGCAACTTAGTGAGACTCTGTTTCAAAATAAAGAATAAAAAATAGGGCTGGGGGTATAGCTCCAAGGTAGAATGCCCCTGAGTTCAATTCCCAGTACCGCAAAAAAAAAAAAAAAAAAAAAAAAAAATATAAACATATACGCAAAGATCTATTGTTTATATAATTTGATGACAGCTACTTAGGTAGCCGTGGCTTTAGTAATTTCCCATGCTTAAATGGATATTAGGATTATTTTAGTATTACTGTGGTTGTTATCTTTTTTCTTTTTTTGGTGTGTGTGTGTGTGTGTGTGTGTGTGTGTGTGTGTGTGTGTGTTACTGAGGCGTAAACCTCAGTATTTCTACCTCTTAATTACATACCCAGCCCGAAGGTCTTGCTGCGTTACTGAGGGCTTCACTGAGTAGCTGAGGCTGGCTATGAACCTGTGATCCTCCTGTCTCAGCCTTCCAAGAACTGGAATTAGAGGCATGTGCCTGGCTTGTTTTCTAGTTTTTACCTGTAAGTCACACTAATATTCAACATAATTTTTAGGACAATTCATGATTACTGTCTTGTTGAAATTGGCTTCATGTTTATTTCCCCTTCCCAGGTCGCCTGCAATGGCTGGAGGAATTTTTGCAATCGATAGGCTTTATTTTCAGGACATTGGACAGTATGACAGTGGCATGAATCTTTGGGGAGCAGAAAATTTGGAAATTTCACTAAGGGTAATCCAGACTTTATTTTTATTTTTTGGGTGTGTAGTACTGGGGATTGAACCCAGGAGCATTCTATCTCTGAGCTACACCCCCAGTCCTATTTTTTAGTCTTTATTTTGAAACAGGGTCTCATTAAGTTGTGGAGGGCCTCATTAAGTAGCTGAGGCTGGCCTCGAACCCGGATCCTCCCGTCTCAGCCTTCCAAATACTGGGATTACAAGCGTGTGCCACCATGCCCGGCTCCTAGACTTTATTTTTTATTTTTATTTTTATTATTTATTTATTTATTTGTGGTACTGGGGATGGAACGCGGGGGATTCTACCTCTGAGCTACACTCCCAGTCCTATTTTTTATTCTTTATTTTGAAATAGGGCCTCACTAAGTAGCTGAGGCTGGCTATGAACCTGCAATCCTCCTGTCTCAGCCTCCTAAGTACTGGGATTACAGGTGTGTACCACCACACCAGGCCAGACTTTGTTTTTTAAGTTTTTCACATAGAGTATGTAATCTGATTCTATGTCTTATAATAAATGTGATAATTATGCCTAGTCTCCCTCCATGAACATCCAGGACCATTCCAACAGGGAACAACTTGCCAGGTTCCTTGCAAAAATTGAAAACATGCAATATTAAATTCTCTTAGCCAAGCCAGGCATGGTGGCACATGCTTGTAATCCCAGTACTTGGGAGGCTGAGACCAGAGAATCTGGGTTTGCAGCCAGCCTCAGCTACTTAGTGAGACCTGGTTCAATCTCCAGTACCAAAAAAAGAAAAAAAAAAAAAAATTCTCCTAGCTGGAGGATTGCAGGTTCGCGGCCAGCTTTAGCTACTTAGTGAGGCCCTCTGCAATTTAGTGAGACCCTGTTTCAAAATAAAATATAAAATAGGGCTGGGGGTGTAGCTCGGAGGTAGAATGCCCCTGGGTTCAATCCTTAGTACCACAATAAATAAATAAATAAATAAATAAATAAATAAATAAATAAATAAATAAATAAATAAATAAGAGCCGGGTGTGGTGGCGCACGCTTGTAATCCCAGCATTCGGGAGGCTGAGACTGGAGGATCTGGGTTTGTGGCCAGCCTCAGCTACCTAGTGAGGCACTCCGCAACTTACTGAGACTCGGTTTCAAAATAAAAGAATAAAAAATAGGACTGGGGGTGTAGCTCAGAGGTAGAATGCCCCTGAGTTCAATCCCCAGTACCGCAATGAATGAATGAATGAATAAATAAATAAATAAATAAATAAATAAATAAATAAATAAATATTCTCCTATCTGGGTATGGTAGCGCGCACCTGTAAACCCAGTACTTGGGAGGCTGAGGCAGGAGGATCACAGGTTTGAGGACAGCATCAGCTGTCCTATTTTCAAAAAAATAAAATAAAAAGCCCCAGACCTTTTTTAAAATTTTTTTGAGCTGGGCGTGTTCGCATGTGCTTGTAATCCTAGTACTTGGGAGGCTGAGATAGGAGGATCACAGGTTCGCAGCCAGCCTCAGTTACTTAGTGAGGCCCTCCATAACTTAGTGAGACCCTGTTTCAAAATAAAGAATAAAAAATAGGGCTGGGGCTGTAGCTTGGAGGTAGAATGCCCCTGGGTTCAATCCCCAATACTGCAAAAAAAAAAAAAGGGATTACAGGCATGTACCACCACACCCAGCTACATTAAGACATTTTTAATATATAGCTTAACATACATTTTAATATATAGTATAGAAAATTAATATAACATTTTTAATCTATGGGTCTTCTTTTTGTGGTCTTGGTAGTTGTATTCTTTTTCCAATTTTTTTTTCCATTTTAGATTTTATCTTGTCTCTTTTTTTGGCTAGTTATTTCATTCATTTTTAACTTCTTTAAATGACTTCTTTCATAGAGCTTCATAAAGCTGGGTGTGACGGCACACACCTGTAATCCCAGTATTTGGGAGGCTGAGAGTGGAGGATCACTGGTTTGAGCCAGCCTCAGCAAGTAGTGAGACTTTCATCAACCTAGTGAGACCCTGTTTTCAAATAAAACTAAAATAGGGGTGGGAGTGTAGCTCAAAGGTAGAATGTCCCTGGGTTCAATCCCTAGTGCCCCCCCCCCAACACAAAAGTGTTATGAGCATGGTGGTGCACACCTGTAATACCAGTACTTGGGAGGCTGAGACAGGAAGATTACAGGTTCAAAGCCAGCCTCAGTAATTTAGCGAGACCCTGTTTCAAAATAAAATAGGGCTGGGTTATAGCTCAGAGATAGAATGTCCCTGGGTTCAATCCCCAGTACCAAAGAGGGGGGAAAATGTTGTAAAGTGTTTTTTTCTTGTTTGTTTTATTTTTGCAGTACTGGGGATTAAACCCAGGGGCATTCTACCTCCAAGCTACACACCCAGCCCTATTTTTATTCTTTATATTGTCTCATTAAGTTGCAGAGGGCCTCACTAAGTTGCTGAGGCTGGCCTTGAACCTGCAATCCTCCTGTCTCAGCCTCCCAAGTACTGGGAATACAAGGGTGCACCACCATGCCCAGTTACAAGTCTTTGTGTTTTAAGTAAAAAAAAAGATGAACAATGAATCGAATACCTTGTTATTTGCTTAGGTGTAGCAATACTTAGCATGAGAAAGGAGAACTGCTTGGAATTCAGAATGCTGGCTCTCAGGCTAGACTCTGGAAATTTTCTTTTCTTTCTTTTTTTTTTTTTTTTTGGTACTGAGGATTGAATCCAGAGGTGTTCTACCTCCAAGCTACACTCTCAGCTGTGATATTATTATTATTTTTGTGTGTGGTAGTGGGGATTGACGCCAGGGGCATTCTATCCCTGAGCCCCACCCCTCCAGTCCGGTTTTATTTTTCATTTTGAAACAGGGTCTCACTGAGTTATAGAGGGCCTCACTAACTTGCCAAGGCTGACCTTGAACCTGTGATCCTCCTGTCTCAGCCTCTCAAGCACTGGGATTACAGGTGTGAGCCATGGCGCTTGGCCTCAGGCTGCCTCAGTTTGAACTCTCTGCTCCACCACTTAACTGTTCCTCTTCGGGCAAACTTCTTCACCAATCCATGTTAGCATTCTTTTCTATAAAATAGGGGTGATCGCTGTAGCTATAAGAGTACGGCTGTCTGTAAGGATTAAGTGAAATAAAAAACTTAATAAATATTAGCTAGTAATATGTCTGTTAAAAATATACATA
>PVLC010003025.1:17000-40735 GCA_004027655.1 Graphiurus murinus
TGTAATCCCAGCATTTGGGAGGCTGAGACCGGAGGATCCGGGTTCGCGGCCAGCCTCAGCTACCTAAGTGAGGCACTCCGCAACTTAGTGAGACCCGGTTTCAAAATAAAGAATAAAAAATAGGGCTGGGGGTATAGCTCGGAGGTAGAATGCCTCTGAGTTCAATCCCCAGTACCGCAAAAAAAAAAAAAAAAAAAATATACATACAGCCGGGCGTGGTGGCGCACGCTTGTAATCCCAGCATTTGGGAGGCTGAGACTGGAGGATCCGAGTTCGTGGCCAGCCTCAGCTACCTAGTGAGGCACTCCGCAACTTAGTGAGACCCTGTTTCAAAATAAAGAATAAAAAATAGGGCTGGGGATGTAGCTCGGAGGTAGAATGCCCCTGAGTTCAATCCCCAGTATCGCAAAAAAAAACCAAACAAACAAACAACAAACACAAACAAACAAACAAAAAAATATATGTATATACATATACATACATACATACATCTCTAAGCTGGGTGCAGTGCCCACACCTGTAATCCCAGTACTTGGGAGGCTGAGATAGGAGGATTGCAGGTTTGAGACCAGTCTCAGCAGCTTAGTGAGACTCTCAGCAACCTAGTGAGACCCTGTTTCAAAACAAGAAGACAAAAATAAAATAAAATAAAATAAAAAGGGCTGAGGGTATAACTTGGAGGTAGAATGCCCCACTACCCGCCCCCCCCCCACACGCACATACACACACACCAGCAATTGCCTATTCCTAGTACAAATCCCTTCATAAGGTTTTTGTTTCTCTTGTCTAGATCTGGATGTGTGGAGGCGAGATCTATGTAATCCCCTGCTCTCGAGTGGGACACATCAGCCGGGGGCAGGTCCAGCGAGACGCTGAAATGACAAAGGCCTTCTCATACAACTCCTTGAGGCTGGTGCACGTGTGGCTGGACCAGTACAAGGTGAGGCGCAGGTCCCTGTGCAGAGACCAGGGACGCGGGGAGCACCTGCCGCAGTCTCTCCACAGGCGAATTTCATTCTTTTCTCTGTCTCCCTTAACAGCACGTCCCCATTTATTTATTTATTTCCTTCCTTCCTTCCTTCCTTCCTTCCTTCCTTCCTTCCTTCCTTCCTTCCTTCCTTCCTTCCTTCCTTCCTTCCTTCCCTCCCTTCCTCCCTCCCTCTCTATTTCTTTCTTTCATACTGGGGATTGAACTCAGAGGCATTCTACTTCTGAGCTACATACCCAGTCCAATTTTATTTTTTTATTTTGAAACAGGGTCTCATTAATTTGCAGAGAGTCTCTCTAAATTGCTGAGGCTGGCTTTGAACCTGCGATGATCCTCCTGTCTCAGCCTCCCAAGTACTGGGATTCCAGGCATACAGCACCATGCCCTGCAGTGATCCTTTAAACATGCATCCAATGCTATTCTCAACTGGTTAATTCTAAGCTGCTATACTTGTACCGTGTTTTCAAAATAACACTCATTTCTACGGAAACTCAAGTTTCTCAAAAGTAAATCAATACAAGGATGACTATCTTCCTAGATCTATTTTTCTACCCAAGGATTTGCCCCTCTGCCCTGCTTCCAAAGCAAACAGCTCCTCTCTGGCTCCTTCTGCAAGTGCAAATCTTTAGATTCTCCTTCCCCACTACCAGTTTCCCAAGTGATGTGGTCTAGGGACCACAGGAAAACCTCTTTTCTGTCAACAAAGATTTCTAAACCGGGCGTGGTGGGGAGGCTGAGATAGGAGGATTGTAGGTTCGGGGCCAGCCTCAGCTACTTAGTGAGGCCCTCCAGAACTTAGTGAGAACCTGTTTCAAAATAAAGAATGAAAATAGGGCTGGGGATGTAGCTTGGAGGTAGAATGTCCCTGGGTTCAATCCCCAGTACTGAAAAAAAGAAAAGAAAAGAAAAGAAAAGAAAAAAGCCTTCTGTCCCTTCATTTGTGCATTTCCTCAAGGGGTTAAGCCGCTTGTCAGGACTTAAAAGGATGCATGTCCACTCAGGTGTCTTGTACAAACTCGTAAGGCTGGGAACCCCAAGAAGACCCCATTTCAGTCAAATACACAGAAACGTGTAAGAATCTCTCTGTGACTGTACATCCTGGTCTTTATCTTATGCTTCTGTAATTCAAGTTTTTAAGTTATGAAAGTAATAACATTCAATTTCCTTTATAATTGGGGGGGGAAAAAAACAAAACCTCAGTGAGCTGGGCATAATGGCTCACGCCTGTAATCTCAGTATTTGGGAGGCTGAGACAGGAAGATCGGAGGTATGAGGCTAACCTCAGCGGCTTAGTGAGGCCTTTGGGGAGGCTCTTAGTGAGACTCTGTTTCAAAATTAAAAATAAAATAAAAAGGGCTGGAGGTGTTGCTTGGAGGTAGAATGCCCCTGGGTTCAATTCCCAGTACAAAAAAAAAAAAAAAAGCATATAATGTTAGGTATAGAATCAACAGGTGTGTGCCACAACACATTGGGAAATCTAGTGAGTGCCAGGGTTCAGTCGAGGAAGAGAAGGCTTCGGGCTGGGAGATGTTGCCTGAGACCCTTGGGGCCTTCATTCCCTCCAAGTTGATGACCTCCTCCCCTGCCTAGGCCTGCCCTCTGCACCAATCCACCGGAGGAAGTAGGTGGCAGAACCTGATGGCAGAGGCCTACGATGGTCGAGAACCCCCGGCACCCCCATACGTGCCAACCTGGATCACTGAGACCCCTGTGGTTCAACACTATCCCTCGTCTGTACACCACGTCCTGGGGATACCCAGGTGTGAATGCAAGGGTTCTGCCTTCGCAGAGTCCTCGGTCCACGTAGAGTGCCTCTGTGAACACAGGGCTGGTGTGCTCCGTCGGCATTTCTCCTCACCACTTCAAGGCAGAGCACACACAAAACTAGCCAGAAGGACCAGCACAGAAGTGACACGCCCTACGTGCCGGCCTCCCCCTCTCCCAGCAGCGTGCATGTGTCACGTGCTCAGTCCTTGTATGAACCTCTGGGGGCGGGGCAGTAACTCACCCAGCATCACAGGTAGCCAGGCACAGCGGAGCACACCTGTGATCCCTGTACTTGGGAGACTGAGAAAGGAGGATCGCAGGTTTCAGGCCAGCCTCAGCAACTTAGCGGGGGGCCCTGTTTCAAAATAATAAAAAAAATAAAAATAAAAAGGAGTGGGGGTATAGCTCAGAGGTAGAATACCCCTGGGTTCAATCCCTAGTACCAATAAAATAAAAGAAAAGAAAAAGCATCACAGGTACTTAATGGCAAGCCAGGAGTGAAACCTAGGCTGCACCCCTCAAGCCTCCATCCCCAAGACCATCCCCCCTTCCCCAATTCTGAAACAATGGGAGTGTTCATTGGGACCAGCAAGGGAGGGTTTGTCCTTGAGTGTTGTTAAGTGCACAGGAGAAAGGGGTCGCTACAATAGGCAGAGGTGGCTTTTGGCTCCTAAGAAGCAGGATCCCCTTAGCTGGGCGTAATCTTGGCATTCGGGAGGCTGAGACAGGAGGATCCAGGTTCGTGGCCAGCCTCAGCTACCCAGTGAGGCCTTCCGCAACTTAGTGAGACCCTGTTTCAAAATAAAGAATAAAAAATAGGGCTGAGGGCATAGCTCCAAGGTAGAATGCCCCTGAGTTCAATCCCCAGTACTGAAGGAAAAAAAAAAAAAAAAAAAGCAGCAGGATCCTACTTCCTGGATCTTGTGTCCCGGCAGATACCTGAGCCACATTCTGGGGAGCAAATCTGAGGTCCCATGGTACTTCTCTGCCCTCTTTCCCTGTATAGAGAGAAAAGTTTGTTTGCTTGGTATTTGTTTGTTTTAGTTCAGATGCTGAAAATATATCCTGCTCTATTTGATATTGTGATCTGATCATCAGAAATTTGTGTGGTTTCATGAGATGACTCTATATTTTTTATTTAGGAGCAGGTATTTCTTCGAAGACCTGCTTTGAAATTCATGAGCTATGGAAACATTAGTGAGCGTGTTAAACTAAGGGACAAACTGGGGTGCAAGTCGTTTCAGTGGTACTTGGACACTGTCTTCCCAGAATTGGAGGCATCTATGATCACTGGGTAGAAGGAAAAACCCAATCATTTTCAAAGGATTTAAAAAGTCCCCCAGTCTTTCAACACACTGACATTGGAGGACAAGTTTGGAGCATGCTGGAATTAAAATGCAGTAAGAAATACAATCAATGGTCTACATCAAAATGTCTTTTTTCCCTTTAATATAAATTCCTAATCCTTTGGTGTTCACCTGTCACTGAATTTCTAGAGTGACCAGAATGTAAGAATTAGAATGTGAGCATTAGAATGTCAGCTGCCTCACAGTTGAGACGGTAGGTAGCATGTGATCTACCCAGGTAAAGTGTCTTGTTTGGAATCATCCTGCCAACTTCCCTGGTCCTGGTGGCCTTACAAGGACCTGCTCTGTTTTTGGAGCCCTTGCCAACCCAAGGATTTCTACTCCAGACAGACAAGCTGCCACGGTAGCCTTAGGAAGATGTTCACAGAGAGCGGTGCCTAGTATATAGTGACATAGGCTGAGTTTGGATCAGCTCTACTCTTGCGGCCAGGATACATTCTGGGGCTGATAACTTGCTTGACTGGGTTCCTGAACTCCTGATGTTCAATTGCTTGCCTAGGAGTCTCAGTTCAGCCCTTCAGCTGGTGCCGTCTGTGTATACACACTCCCAGATACCTAAAGAACTTCTTTGGATTAGAGGGAGGACCCTGGTGAGGGCGGCTAGGAAGATGATAGAGATTTGATTCATAAGTATGATAGAGGGAAAAGAAGGTAGAAATGCATTGAAAGGGGGAAAAAATGGGATCCTCAAATATCCATTCCATATTCATCGGATTGGTAAATTTTTACATATCTGACACTATCAAGAGTTGTGAGAAGAGCCGGGCGTGGTGGCGCACGCTTGTAATCCACGCTTGTAAGCTTGGGAGGCTGAGACTGGAGGATCCAGGTTCTTGGCCAGCCTCAGCTACTTAGTGAGGCCCTCTGCAACTTAGTGAGACTTGGTTTCAAAATAAAGAATAAAAAATAGGGCTGGGGGTGTAGCTCAGAGGTAGAATGCCCCTGAGTTCAATCCCCAGTACCGCAAAAAAAAAAAAAAAAAGTCGTGAGAAGGTGAAGAGATGGAATCTTGCAGACACTGTACTGTAGAGCATGGGTTAATACTTTAATTTCTACACAAATCACCTTGGGATCTGGGTAAAATGCAGATTTAAGTAGGTTTGAGGTGGAGCTTAAGACTTACCACTTTGTGTGTGTGTGTGTGTGTGTGTGTGTGTGTGTGTGTGTGTCACTAGGGGTTGAACCCAGAGGCATTCTACCTTTGAGCTATACCCCCAGCCCGATTTTATTTCTTATTTGGCAACAAGGTCTCACTAGGTTGAAGAGAGCCTCAGTGCTTGCTGAGGCTGTCCTCAAACCTGAGACCTTCCTGTCTCAGCCTCCCAAGTACCGGGACTACAGGTGTGCGCCACTGCGCCCGGCTCAAGACTTATCACTTCTAATAAGCGTCCAGGTGATGTTGATGTTGCTTATTTGAGTAACAAGACCCTAGAGTTCTGGTCTTTAAACTCTTTTATTTGTATGTATCTTATGTTTATTGGTGCATATAAATTATACAGAATGGTGGATTTCATTGTGGCATAGACCGTGTGTGTGTGTGTGTGTGTGTGTGTGTGTGTATGATACTGGGGCACTCTTCCACTGAACCACACCACCAGCCCTTTATATTTTTTATTTTGAAACAGGGTCACCCTAAATTACAGCATGCTGACCTCAAACCTGAGATTCTCCTGCCTCCGCCTCCCAAGTACTGGGATTACATGTGTGCGCCACCAGGCCCAGTTTGTAGCCATAATCTGATCGATTTCACTCCCCAGGATCAATCCCTACTCTCTCTTCCTCCCTTCCCCTGCTCCCTGTCCTACTGATCTCCCTACTGCTTTTCTTTTTAAAAAATTTATTATTATCATTATTATTGGTGCACTGTATCTTCTGCTTTTCTTGATGTCCGTTCCCCCCCCCCCCCCCACTAGCTCCCACACGAGCAGAAACCCGCCATACTTCTCTTGCGGGCTCAGGCAGTTCCTTTTCAAGACCTCTTTCACCAGGAGAAAGCGCCCCGCCCCGTGACGCCAGGGCAGCGGCAGTGACGTCACACACACGCTGCCGGGGGCGGGGCCTCCCGTGACGTGACGCCGTCGTCGTGCGTCGCTCGGGCGGGGCCGCGGCGCCGGCACTGGGCGTGCGCGCGGCCGTCTCCGCGCCTGCGCAGTGCGTGGTCGCTGTCCGGGCGGCGTTTCCCGGGCGCTCCGCCCGCCGGGGCTCATCAGCTCGGCCCGGGCTGTGGCGGGAGGGACGATGCCCCGGCCCGAGCCCCGAAAGGCCGTGACGCTGGGCCGCGGGCGTGGCGGTGAGTAGCCGGCCGGGCGGCACCTGACCCCGCGCGGCCTCCGTCGGCACCTGGGCCCCCGGCGGCGGCCTGAGCTGGGGGGCCGGCCGAGGGCGCCGCGTCCCGGGCCGCGCTGGCTCGGCGCCCCCCTGAGGCGGTCAGCCCCGGTCGCTCCCGCCGGCGTCCCGGGAGATGAGGTCGGGAGCGCTGCTCATCTGACAGACGAAAGGAGTGGTCGGGAAGGACCGCACGACCTCCCAAACGTCCGCAGAACCGGGTCCGCGGGTCCGCGAGCCCGGGCCGCGGCCGCGATGGTTTCCTGGCGGGGGACGTGGGTCAGGGTCGGGACCTGGTCACACGTGACGTGCGGTGGACGTGCCCGCCGGGGTCCTTTTCTCTTTGCAATAGGCTTGTCGAAGCCTGGGGTCATTTGACCTCTACCATACACCAAAAACGGACGCAGTTTGGGCAAATAGGAAAGTATTGCAGACTCCCCAAATCTGAGGAGTTAACCGTTTGAGGAAAGTTAATATGCTCAGAGTGAAAGGTATAGTCACCTTCGTTTTCCCATCAAAGATTTGGTCTGGCCACTATATATATATATATATATATATATATATATATATATATATATATATATATGTATACTTTGCATTATAAAAGTCTTGTTTTTCAAATATAGAATGGTAGAATTCAAATGTAGAATGGTATAACCTGGCACGGTACCGCACACCTGTAATCCCAGTACTTGGGAGGCTGAGACAGGAGGATCACAGGTTGGAGGCCAGCTTGGACAATTTGGAGAGACCCTGTTTCCAAATTAGAAAATAAAATAGGGGAGGCTGAGACAGGAGGATTGCAGGTTCGCGGCCGGCCTCAGCTACTTAGTGAGGCCCTCTGCAACTCAGTGAGACCCTGTTTCAAACTAAAGAATAAAAAATAGGGCTGCGGGTGTGGCTCAGAGGTAGAATGCCCCTAGGTTCAGTCCCCAGTACTGCAAAATAAATAAATAATAAATAAATAAATAAGTAAATAAATAAATAAAATTAGGGCTGAGGTGTAGCTCAGAATGCCTTTGGGTTCAATAACAATACAAAATGTATAAAATATAAGTATAAATATTAATGCATACATACACACACACACACACACACACACACACACACAAACACACACACACAGGCAGGATTGAATGATAAAACACTGAAAGTTTTTTTATCCCACTGCTGTGCATCCACCAAAATATTCTGGTGTTACTCTCCTCTGCTGAATCACAAGTCTAGATCAGACTCTTGAGAGTTTTTTTTTTTTTTTTTAACCTCTTTTTTTTTTTCTGGTGTTACTGGGGGAATTGAACCTAGGGGCTGAGCCTATTTTACTTTTTTGTTTTGAAACAGAGTCCTGCTAGGTTCCTTAGAGCCTTACTTACTAAATTGCTGAAACTGCCTTGGAACCTGCGATCCTCTTGTCTCAATCTCCTAAGTACTGGGATTATAGGCTTGCACCACCACGCCTGGCTGTTTCTTGACTGTTTAACCCCCAGAATACCGTATTTTGACAGTCTACTCTGCCTTAAAACAACAACAACAACAACAACAACAACAACAAATCCCCCCAAAACCCCCCAGAAAATAGCAAAACCTCTCTACCCTCAGTAAACACTGGTTAAGTTTTTCAAGGGAAGTGTCCCATGTTTTTTGCTTGTGACATTTGTGCTGTGCTTTGACATTTCACTTCAAATGCCTTCTGTGCTGTTCCTTGCAAAAATTCAACTTCAATTTTTGTTTTGCTGTGGTAATATAACATGAAGTTTGTAGTTTTTGGCCATCATAAGTATATAATTCAGTGGCATTAAATACATTCACAATGTGTGTCACCATCCCCACATCTTTTCCAAACCTTTTTAATCACTATAAACTGAAACTCTGTAACCAGAGGTAGTGATTCCCCATTTTCCTCTCTTAATTCCTATTGGTTTGAATTTGCCTATTCTAGATAGCTCATATAAGTGGAATTATATAGTACTTGCACTTTTGTGTCTGACTTGGTTCACATGTTTTTGAGGTTCATCCATGTTGTAGCATACTCATTTAATTCCTTCTTTTCATGGCTGAATAAGATTACACTGTATACATGTGTCACAATTTGTGTAGCCACTCATCCCCTGTAGACACAGTTGCTTCTACCTTTGACTCTTGAGAATAATGTTCCTGTGAAAGTGTGTTTACATGTATCTGTTTGAGTTTCTGTTTTCTGGTCTGTGGAGTATATATCCAGGAGTGGAATTGCTGAGTTGTATGGTAATTCTGTATTTTTTGAGTAACTGACAGACTTTTCATATTGGAAAACCAGCATTCTACCTCCAAGTTGCACCCCCAGTCCTTTTCACTTTTTGTTTTGAAACAGTGCCTCACTAAGTAGCTGAGGCTGGCCACAAACCCGGATCCTCTGGTCTCAGCCTCCCAAGTACTGGGATTACGAGCCTGCGCCACCACGCTCGGCACACATCTCTTTTAATTCTCTGTACTCCTTCTCTCTATGCTTCCTGTCTTCAAGACTTGAAAGTTGGAGCTGGGTGTGGTTGGAGCCCACGCCTGTAATCCCAGTACTTGAAAGGCTGAGACTGGAGGATTGCAGGTTTGAGGCTAGCCTCAGCAGTTTAGCAAGACCCTGGTTCAAGATTAAAAAAAAAAAAAAAATAGGGGGCTGGGGTATAGCTCAGAGGTAGAATGCCCCTAGGTTCAGTCCCTATTATCAAAAAAAAAAAAAAAAAAAAAGACTTGAAAATTGGGCATTGTTTTATTGTCCCTTCTTCCTTAGGGGCCTGTGGCCGGTTAGGTGGCCACCGCAGATGGTTCTGCTCTGATCTTCAAGCCAGGGCTTGTCTCATAGGATGTTTCCTACTGGGCTCCTCTATTCCAATTTTTTTCTCCTTTGTCCCAAACCATTTTACACATTTTCTTCCAAAGAAAGGTTTGCTTAAAGACACTAGATAGTTCTTTTGCATGCAGAACAAGTTTATTCTTCTTACAATTAATCACCTTTCACCAACCTCATCCTGGCCCGCTGTGTATTCATTTGTATTCTTGTTACAAGCAACCATTCTCCTGCTATTCTGTTTAGGAAACTAAAAACAGATACACATTATGGTTTTCCAAGATTTAAACTTACTATGTGAAGTATTTTAGTATTTGGTCATTGAAATCTTAATTTTTTTTTTTTTTTTGTGGTACTGGGAATTGAACCCAGGGACATTGTACCTCCGAGCTCCACCCCCAACCCTATTTTTTTTTTTTTTTTTTTGCGGTACTGGGGATTGAACTCAGGGGCGTTCTACCTCCGAGTTATACCCCCAGCCCTATTTTTTTTTTTTTTATTCTTTATTTTGAAACCGAGTCTCACTAAGTTGCAGAGTGCCTCACTAGGTAGCTGAGGCTGGCTGCGAACCCGGATCCTCCGGTCTCAGCCTCCCAAATGCTGGGATTACAAGCGTGCGCCACCACGCCCGGCTCCAACCCTATTTTTTATTCTTTATTTTGAAACAGGGTCTCACTAAGTTGCAAAGGACCTCACTAAGTAGCTGAGGCTGGCCATGAACCTGTAACCTTCCTGTCTCAGCCTCCCAAGTAGTAGGATTACAAGTGTATGCCACTACACCCAATTGAAATCTTAATTTTTTTTTTTTTTTTGCGGTACTGGAGATTGAACTCAGGCATTCTACCTTCAAGCTATATCCCCAGCCCTATTTTTTATTCTTTATTTTGAAACAGGGTCTCACTAAGTTGCGGAGTGCCTCACTAGGTAGCTGAGGCTGGCTGCGAACCCAGATCCTCCAGTCTCAGCCTCCCAAATTCTGGGATTACAAGCGTGCGCCACCATGCCCGGCTGAAATCTTAATTTTTAAAGCCAAACTTAAATAATAACTTCTGTAAGAAACAGACAAAATTTCTCTTTCACCCTCATTTTCATATATTTTGCTTATATCTTTATAGTGACACTTTTTTAGAGTTTTTAGAGCACATATGTAGGATATGCCTGGATTTTTCTAGCTGATTTATTTCCTTAGTGTTTTTTTTTCCCTTTGAGAATGTGAGACTACTGACCAAAAGGATTAATGTTTTCTAAGGCATTGTTATCTGCTTTTTAAAAACACCTTGTAATTAATCATAGATAAATGTGTCATTTAACTGCCTGTACTTCAGTGAATATACTCCCACACTGATAAGATTATGCCACCTAGCAATATTGTAGCTTAGTTTAAGCACACTGAATGATAAGACAAAACACCTCCCTGTCATTAAGTAACACGTGACTTTAAAAAAACTTGGGCTGGAAGGAGTAGGTCATTGGTGGTAGAGCATTTGCCTAGCATATGCAGGAGGCAAGAATATGAAAATAAATTTTTCTAATTTTAGTTAGGAAATAGTATATTGTTTTATTTCCATGTCTTCTCTAATTATTGAAATGGAAGACTTCCATTTGTATTTCCACATGTTTCTTTCATGGGTAATATTTTGCATTGGTGTATTAATCTAATACTTTACCTATCTGATCCATGCCATATTTGCTACAGATATTTTTCCTGTTTTTGTTGTTTTGCTTTTTAATTTTGGTCATCACCTTTTGACTTACAGTGACAATTTTAATTGATTAAAATTAATACCTATAAATATTGTCTTTGGTTTTTCAAAGACTTTGAGAAATTTGAAGAGTTGATAAAAAGACAAGGAAGGGACCTTCACTTGTTTTAAAAGAGGAAGCATATATAATCTTCATGACCTGTTGATTGTTAGCTTGTAATTTCTTCAGGATACTTGTGCTTCATCTTAACAAATCCCTGAGCCCATTCATGATATTGGAGAAAGATACTGTGTTAGTCAGGATTCTTGAGGGAAACAGAACCAATAACTCCAGCTTTGAGTTGGGCTTTCTGGCCCACACCTATAGTCCCAGGATTTGGAAGACTGAGACTGGAGGACTGCAGGTTCGAGCCCAGCCTCAGCAACTTAGTGAGATCCTGTTTCAAAATATAAAATAAAAAGGGTTAGGTGTAGTTTAGAGGTAGGATGCCCCTGGATTCAGGCCCTAGTACAAAACCAAACCCAACTGCGCTGCCTGTGCATTTGGGGGAGGCAGGTCAGTACGTAGCAGATGCCAAGAATGTCTTGTGGGGTGGAGTAGGGGAAAGCAAACCCGCAAGTATTTCCCTAAATTCATTTATATAATTCATAATTTGGTGTGAAATGTTTTAGAGATAGCTAGCATTCTTCTTTTTTTTTTTTTTGGCAATACTGGGGATTGAACCCAGGGGCATCCCAGCTCTCTGAGCTATATCCCCAGCCCTATTTTTTACTTCTTATTTTTAAACAGGGTCTCACTAAGTTGTGGAGGGCCTCACTAAGTAGCTGAGGCTGGCAGCAAACCCAGATCCTCCGGTTTCAGCCTCCCAAGTACTGGGATTACAAGCATGCGCTACCACACCTGGCTAGCAATTCACTTTTAATTGTCTAGTGTTTTAAATCATTAGGGAATCTATACCTCCTAAATGTTTCTAGAAAATTCTATATAAATATTTCCTATTAAGTTTAGTTCTAAGTATTTCATATTTTTTGTTTTTGTGAGTAGGGCACTTTTTCCATTATCTGTTTCATAAAAATTAGAATGGTACTTATTTAATAAATATATCAACTTCATGTTAGATGATATTAAAGTCATTAGCATTTTCTTGCTGACAAGTTGGGATTTTGTGTGTGTGTGTGTGTGTGTGTGTGTGTGTGTTACTGTGGATTGAGCCTAGTGGTATTACACTTCCAAGCTATACCCCCAGCCCTTTTTATTTTTTTGTTTGGAAATAGGGTCTCATTAGGTTGCTGAAAGCTTCACAACCTTGCTGAGGCTGTTCTGGAACCTGTGATCCTCCTTTCTCAGCCTCCCAAGTGCTGGGATTACAGGTGTGTGCCACTACACTCAGCTAAGAGGGAACTTTTAAAACTTTGCATTATGAGAACTAAAAGTTCTTTCTTGTTTTCAAAAAATTAAACATTTTATAAGTAATTGAAGTTATAAAAATAATACTACTCAGCTCTCAATGGTACTATCTAGCAAAATTGTAGCATAACATTACAACCAGGGTATTGAAAATGATAGTTTAGGCATAGAAAAGTTCTATCACCACAGGGATCCCAATCCACACTCTTTAGTAATTTTCTGGACCCCAGTTGTCCCCACCCTTGGCAATCACTAATTTGTTTTCCATTTTTATAGTTTTGTCACTTCAAGAATGTTACAAGATGACAGTATGTAATTTTTCAGGATTGGATGTTTTCATTTAGCCTAATTCCCTTGATTCATCCAAGTTGTTGCACTACCAAGAGTTGGGAAAATCCGATTGAGCCCCATCCCCAGCATCACCGACTAGAACGGGGTTTGTCAGACATGGCGCTACTGACATTTGGAGCCAGACAGTTTTTTGTTGAGAACTGACCTGTGCATTTATAGGATGTGCATCATCCTGGTCTTTACCCACAGGCTCCTGATAGGGTCTCTCAGTCGTGATAACCACGTATTTCCAGGCATTGCCAAAAGTCCCTGGCATTTTCCCAGATGCCAGGTAGGCCAACCCCTGGCCAAGGACCATTGCAGTGGAGTGTGGAAAGTGGACTTGGAGCTAAGCCTGTAACTCCATCACTGGCACCACCAGCCTCCCCCGTTGCACCACATGCGTGCACCCTTCTGCCAGTACTCCCACTTGAGCTTTCTGTTGTAAAGTATCACATGGAGAAAATAGTTAATCCACAAACCCATGCAGATGGGCTGTGGTCTCTGTCCTTTGATTGCATGGGTGAGTGAGTTGAGGGCTACATCTTGGATGCGTGTAATAACCCCTGGAAACCAGTACAGGTACCTACCTTGTCTGATGGTAGGTCAGCCACCCCTTCATCCCAGGGGGTCCTGTCCCATAGCCTGGGGGAAGGAATGCTGCAGAGAGGCCAGGAAGAATCGGGACCACACTTGCTGGTTTCCCCACCCACTCTGTTACTGATCATCCCTGTGCGATAAAGTCTCCAGAAAACCCTGAAAGGACAGGGTTCGGAAAGCTCCGGGAAGCTGAGCACATGGAGGTTCCTGGTGGGGTGCTGGGAGAGGTCCCGGAAGCTTCTTGCTGCTCTTCTCAGTCCTTGCCTTCGCGTTTCTGCGTGTCTCCTTTGTCGTATCCTTAACTACAGAGGAGTTCTGTGAGCTGCTTCAGCAAATTCATCAAGCTGGATGTGTCAGAACTGGACTGGATTAGAGGACCTGGCCAGTGTCCACTGCAGAGTTGTTTGCTTGTTTGTGGGGAGAAATCCCCACACTTCTTAAGGTCGTAGTGATCTGTGCTGGGAGTATATAGTAGGAGAAACGGCTTGAGTTGTTTTTTCCTTCTATGTCACCAGAACACTAATGTCTGAGGCTCTAACCCTAACCCCTCTGAATCCTCCTCGCCTCCTCCCCTTGCTCATCTGTGTCCTCCCACTCCTACAGGAAGCATGGCTTCCACTGTTCATTGACTTTTTAGTTCTAGTAGAGACATCGTGTTTTCAGAATTGTTAGCTGTACCTACCCCGTGGGAAACAACTAGAGCATAGTGCATGTGCCCAGCTGGGGCAGTGTCTCTCCTGACACCCCCGTTTATTTGTTTATTTAGCCCGGCTCTCATTTATTTATTTATTTTTTGTGGAACTGGGGATGGAACCCAGGGGCATTCTACCTCCAAGCTACAGCCCCAGTCCTATTTTTTATTTGTTTTGAAACAGGATCTCACTGAGTTGTGGAGGGCCTCACTAAGTAGCTGAGGCCGGCAGGGAACCTGTGATCCTCCTATCTCAGCCTCCCAAGGACTGGGATTACAAGCGTGGGTTACCACGCCCAGCTTCCGCTACCCCTTTTAAAACTGAGCTTGTTTGAGAAGTTTGTCTGATCCCCGCCCCTACTTTGCATTCTGCTCTATGATTTTTTAAAAAATTTGTGTTCATTATGGTTTTTTCTTTCTTTAAGTTCTGTGGCCTTTGACAAATATACTGTCATATAGCTACCTTTTCCATATCATACAGAGTAGTTTTCCTGCCCCCAAATTCCTCTATGCTTCCACTGAACTCTCCCCTCCTCAACCTGAGTCCCTGACAACTACTGCTCTGTTTATCATGTTTGTAGATTGGTGTTTCCCAGAATGGTGTGTAATTGAAATCATACAGTCCGTACTCTTTTCGGGTTGCCTTCATTAACTTAGCAAAACGAATGTAAGACTCTTAGATATCTTTGTTTGGCTTAATAGTTCATTTATTTTTGCTGAATAATATACCATTGTATGGACTTCCCACTGTTTACCCATTCACCTTTAGTGGGCATCTTGGACTAAAGGTACAGTAAATGCTCAGGTGTGGTTTATGTGAGCATAGAGTTGTTGGTAATGGTGTGTGTGTGTGTGTGTGTGTGTGTGTGTGTGTGTTTTGTACTGGGAATTGAACCCAGGGGCATTCCACCTCTGAGCTCAGGTGTGGTTTATGTGATTATAGAGTTGTTTGTAATAGAGAGTGTGTGTGTGTGTGTGTGTGTGTGTGTGTGTGTGTATGTGTTGTACTGGGAATTGAATCCAGGGGCATTCTACCTCTAAGCATTACCCCCAGCCTTTTTTTATTTTTTGTTTTGAAAAGGGTCTTGCTAAGTAGTTGAGAGTCTCACTAAGTTACTGAGGCTGACCTCGAACTTGCTATGCTCCTATCTCAGTCTCCCAAGTACTGGGATTATAGATGTGCGCCATCACACCCAGCTGTGATAGTTCTTAATTATCCTTTTAACATTTATGGGATCACTAACATATCTCTTCCTTCATTTGCCTTTTTGGTGGTTTGTTTTCTTTTTGGGGGGATGGGGAGGGAGAGGGTAGAGATTTATCTGTTTCATGAACTTTTTAAAGAATCATCTTTTTATTTTCCTGTTTTTAATAAAACAGATTTGTATTCTAATTTTATTTTCTTTTGGTTGCCTTAAGTTTATTTATTTATTTTTTGTGGTACTGGGGATTGAACTCAGTGGCATTCTACCTTCGAGCTATACCCCAGCCCTATTTTTTTTTTATTCTTTATTTTGAAACAGGGTCTCACTAAGTTGCAGAGTGCCTCACTAGGTAGCTGAGGCTGGCCGGGAACCCAGATCCACTGGTCTCAGCCTCCCAAATGCTGGGATTACAAGCGTGAGCCACCACGCCCGGCTTGCTTTAAGTTTAAATTGCTCCTTTTTTCTCTAGTTTCCCAAGATGAAAACTTAAGTTATTGTCTTCAGATTCTTCTTCTTCTTCTTCTTCTTCTTCTTCTTCTTCTTCTTCTTCTTCTTCTTCTTCTTTTTGTGGTACTGGGGATCGAACCCAGGGGCATTCTACCTCCAAGCTACACCCCCAGTCCTATTTTTTTAATTTTTATTTTGAAACAGGGTCTCACTAAGTTGCTGGGAGTCTAAGCAGCTGAGGCTGGCCATGAACCCAGATCCTCCTGTCTCAGCCTCCCAAGTACTGGGATTTCAAGCGTGGGCCACCACGCCTGGCTCAGACTTTTCTTCTTTTCTGATACATACATTAGTTCTATAAATTTCCCTCTACACACTCTTTTTTCTGTATCACCAATTTTGGTAAGTTCAATGTATTTTAAATTTTCTCTCAAGACTTAGACCCATGGGTTATTTAGAGTGTGCTAATTCCCAGATATTTGGGAGTTTTCCTAGTATTTTCCTATTGTTGATTTCAAGTTTAATTCCATTGTGTGTGACATGGTATGATTTCTTTCTGAATGGTTCATATGAGTGAATGTGAGCTAAAAGAAATGTGCATTCAGATGTCTTTGGGTAGATTATTCTCTAAAGGTCATTTAGATCAAGCTGATTGATAGTGTTTTTTGGAGTATCTGTTCTTTACTGATTTTCTGTCAGTTTGAGTTATCAATTACTGACATTGTTGTTGAGGTTTCCAGCTATAATAGTAGGTTGTGTCTTTACCTTTTCATTTTTCTCAGTTCTTGCTTCATATATTCTATTAGAAGCATATTTATTTATTTATTTTTTGCAGTACTTGGAATTGAACCCAGGGTCATCTTTAGCAAAGAGACCCTCAGCAACTTAGTAAAACCTTGTTTCAAAATAGAAAATAAAAAGGGCTGAGAGTGTAGTTCAGAGAGAATGCTCTTGGGTTCAATCTCCAATAAAAAAATAAAAATTAAAAAAAGGCCATACCCCTTTGCTTGCAGTAAGATACCCTAGAGCATTCCAGTTCCTCCTTCCCACCCCTAGTGATGTTGCAGTTCATTTCACTTACCTGGATGGTGTAATAATCTAATACATTGCTACTGTTGTTACTTTAGTTATCTTTTAAATCAAGAAAAAGAAAATATTTTCATTTCATTTATTCCTTCCCCAGTGCTTTCCTTTTCTTTATGTAGATCCAAGTTTCTGACCTATGTCATTTTCCTTCTGCCTAAAGAATTCCTTTTTAACATTTCTTGTAGTGTAGGTCTGTTGGCAATGATCACCTCAGCTTTTGTTTGAGGAACAGATTTTTTTTTTTTCAGGATAATATCAGTGGATATAGAACTCAGAACTTTTTTTTTTTTTTTTAGATAGTGGAGTCACCAGATAGACGATCAGACATTCTTTACTGTGTTCATGGAAATAGAAGTTGAATTTAAACATTTCAGCAAGGAACTAAACATTATATAAAGGGGCAAAGAAGATCTGAAAAACAACTAAATATTAGATCTAAAAAAAAAAAAATGCAGTAGCCAGGCTTAAGGATTCAGTGGATTGATAGCAGATTAGACACTGCTGAAGAAAAACCCTGAGGAACTGAGAGATGAGGATAGAGCTCCCTGGCTGAGGGAGGGAGGGGGGAGAGGGCAGAAGACACTGCAGAGCACATCAGAACTGGAGAGGGGCTGTGAGTGATCGTCATCCTACGAGAGGAGAAGGGAAGGGAGAAGGAATATTTGAAGAGACGAGGGCTGAGAATTTTGAAATCTGATGAAAGATAGTCCAAAGAATCACACATCCAAAGAAGGATAAGCTGACTTGGCTTTACCCTTCTAAATACAGTCCCATGTCTCATTGCCACCTTTTAGCCAACGGAGGAGTGCACATACGTGACAGTCACTAAGATTATAACGGAGCTGGAAACGTAGCCATTGTAACATCTGCCTGCAATGCATTCCTCAAGTGTTTGTGGTGATTTGATGTAAACAATGATAAACGACTGTCCTACTGCTTTAATGTGTCTTCTGTATTTCCTATCCATTTTTAAAGAGCGTTTGTTCTCTCTCTCTCTTTTGTGTGTGTGTGTGTGTGTGTGTGTGTGTGTGTGTGTTACTAGGGATTGAACCTTGAACCCAGGGGCATTCTTCTGCCAAGCTACACCCCTAGCCCTATTTCTTTTTTTTTTTCTGTGTGTGTGTGGTACTGGGGATTGAACTCAGGGGTATTCTACATCCGAGCTATACCCCCAGCCCTATTTTTTTTTTATTCTTTATTTTGAAACAAGGTCTCACTAAGTTGTGGAGTGCCTCACTAGGTAGCTGAGGCTGGCCAGGAACCCGGATCCTCCAGTCTCAGCCTCCCAAATGCTGGGATTACAAGTGTGCGCCACCATACCCGGCCCCTAGCCCTATTTCTTAATTTTTATTTTGAAACAGGGTCCTGCTAGGTTGATGAGAGTCTGTTTGCTGAGGCTGTTCTCAAGCCTGTGATCTTCCTGTCTCACCTTCCAAGGATTACAGGCATGGCGTACCATGCCCAGCCTTAGAGCATTCTTTTAAGAGAAAAACATTTATTCTAAAACTGTGCCAACTTGCCTGTAATCCTAGTTCTTGGGAGACTGAGACAGGAGGATTGATGGTTCAAGGACAGCCTCAGCAAGTAGTGAGACTCTCTTAACCTAGTGAGTTTCAATATAAAACTAAAATAGGGCTGGGTGTATAACTTGGAGGTAGAATGCCCTTGGCTTTGATCCCTAGTGCCAAAATCAATCAATCAATCAATCATCAATCAATCAATCAATCAATCTGTGTGCTATATTAGGCAGGCATCAGCCTCATATATCTTGTGCTTACTGCATCTCGTAATTGCATTATTTTCTCTTGTGCTTGATTTAATATCATGTTTTTTTCATGAAAACCTAGGAGCAACTGGGTGTGGTGGTGCTTGCCTGTAATCTCATATTTGGGAGGCTGAGACAGCAGGATTTTAGGTTTGAGGACAGCCTCAGCAATTTAGTGAGACTCACAGCAACCTAGTGAGACCTTGTTTCAAAAAAAAGAGGGGGTTACCTGGAGGGTGTAGCTCAGAGGTAGAATGCCCCTGGGTTCAACCCCCAGTACCATAAAACAACAGTGACAACAACAAGCTTCCAGAGTAGCTGGGTGTGGTGGGACAAGCTTGAGTACTTAGGAGCTGAGAAAGGAGGATCCCAGGTTCAAGGCCAGCCTCAGCAACTTAGACCCTATTTCAAAATTTAAAAATAAGGCTGGGGTATAGCTTGTAGGCAGAGCACCCCTGGGTTCAATCCCCAGTACAAATGTGCATACACACACATACAATAAATTAAAAAAAAAAACAAACCCCAAAACAAGCTGGGCGTGGTGGTGCACGCTTGTAATCCCAGCATTTGGGAGGCTGAGACCAGAGGATCCTGGTTCACGACCAGCTCCAGCTACCTGGTGAGGCCCCGCAACTTAGTGAGACCCTGTTTCAAAATAAAGAATAAAAAATAGGGCTGGGGGTGTAGCTTGGAGGTAGAATGCCCCTGAGTTCAATCCCCAGTACTGAAAAAACCAAAAACAAACCCCAAAACATAAAGTCTGAAGTTAAATGAGAAAACCTCTGTTTCTCCCCTTCCTCGTTGTATGTTCTTTGGGTAAGTTACTTAATTTCTTTAAGATCAAAAAGAGATAAGAACCCTTGTTCTTTTTCTGTTTTACACTCTGGACTAGCATTTTGTTCTCTTTTTCATTAGTCTTAATTTGTATACTTGACTAATGTTCCTGAGCCACCTCGTGAGTATTGCTAACCCCAAGAAACTCACAACCTGCTAGCGGAACAGAACTCCAAGTACGTGGTTTGAGGGTCGTCAGCTTGCGAGGATCTCTGGGCCTCGAGACCACACTGGATGTAGAAAGCATGTTGACCCAGGATTTACATGGGCTGAAAGGCATTTCAGTTACTCAGCTGTTTGGATATCTTAACCTTATATCTTAATAGTTTTAGTGATCATTTTTCCTCCTACTTATTTCTTCATTCCATATTCATCTTATGAATTGTAATCCTCTCTTCTGTGGACTGTACGAGAACCAGCAATAACGGAGCTGCTCGCTTGGGATGTAAATGGCCATAGGCTGGTACTAGGAATCGAGCCCAGGGGAGTTCTACCTCTGAACTAGACTCCCAGCCCCATTTAGTTTTTAATTTGAACCCGTCTCACTAAATTGCTGAGGCTAGCTTGGAGCCTGCAGTCCTCCCAAGTACTGGGATTCCAGGCGTGCGCCACCTTGTGGCTGTCCTCGGAACTGCAGCGGGAGGTGGAGCTGCGGACCTTTGGAGTCTGGATTTCCTTGGGTGGGCAGCAAGCCCTGCACTTCCCACATTTCCTACCATTCTTAGGTTTACTCTGTGGCTGATTCACACATTCCCCTGCTTGACCTCTAGAGACATTTGATCTATGACCCCTGCGGTGAGCTGCTGTCCTCTGTTTTTGTTGGGACTGACAACAAGAAAGCAGCAGTGGGAGCATTCTTGGCAGTCTTCCGAGGACAGAAAGGGTCAGGGATGAGCTAATTAAAATACAGCAGATGATAATAAAGGCTTTGGCACTTTGGGAGATGGGTTCGTGCAGCCCTTGTGCCTGGGGACTCAGACCCTGCGGTTGTACAGCAGCCACACACCTTCACAGGCTGCATTCTGCCGGCCGCCGGTAGTGAGCTGCTGCCGTCTGCTGGGCTTTGGTCCGCAGAGGGTGGGAAGGATGAGTGTTCACAGCCCAAGCCTCCTGGGCTCTGCTCTGTCCTTCTGGTTTCCTCCCCTGTGGTGCTCACTGAATGACATTTGCCTCTTTCTCCCATCAGGGTTACCATGTAGGTTTCTTCAGCATTTGCGATACAATGTTAGATGCCACAATATTTATGTTCTTTTTGGTTTTCTTATAGAGAAGAGATTTATAAATACCAGAGGAATATCAAAAGACCATTCCCAGGGAGCATATGATGTCTGGAATTTGGTCTGAACTTTTCCTAATTCAATAATCTTCTTATGTGAAATTATAAAATACTGCTGGTGGCAATGTCTCCTTCTGTTTTCAAGGGTAGATAAGGGCTAATGTGTATTTTTATGTTGTCATCACCTGGCAATTTCACAGGGTATGTAGGAACAGTACTGTTGTACTTTGATATTTGTGCTCACATGATCATAGCAGAGCTAAAATGTGAACTTGTCTCTTTTATGGGAAAGGCTAACACATGTTTGCTGTTTTACAATTTGTAATACAGAGTAGACTTGCAAAGAAGATAGCTGGAGACATCTGAAAGGTAAATACTTAACATTTAAAGATAGATATTTTAAGTTTCATGTGATATTATGCCAAAAGCAGTATAACATTTTGTAGATGGTGTTGAGAGATCAAAATAAGTCCTAGAAGCCAGGCATTGGTGGCACACACCTGTAATACCAACACTTGGGAGGCTGAGACAGGAGGATCACAAGTTTGAGGTCAGCCTCTGCAATTTAGCAAGACCGTGTTTCAAAATTTAAAAAAAAAAAAGGACAAGTAGTGTAGTTTAGTGGTGGAAACCCCCTCCCCCCGGTTCTATCCCTAGTACCCTTCCTGTGTACTAGATTATATAATAAATCATTAATAGTGGTCAGATTTCAGTGGTTTAAAAATATTTTCCTTTTTACCGATCTATGTATCTTTTGAATTTTTAGCACAATAGTAGGAACTTCAAATAAGAATCTTCACCATCCTGTGCAGGCCCTGGCATACAGAGCTCTTACCATGTACCTATTAGTAGCCTTTTATTTAGAATTGTATGATGATTTTCAGATGAAAAATGTTTTACTATTTAGTATATTTACTAGACTGTGAAGTTGTAATGGGAAAATTAGTGGAATTCCTAATGCAGTGTTACACTAAAGATAACAGTTTAACAGGTATTGCCTTAGTGGACTTTATATTTCGTTTCTTTTCTTTTTTTTTTTTTAAGTGCTGGCAGGCTCGCTAAGTTGCTGAGGCTCACTGTGAATTTGTGATCCTCCTGTCTCAGGCTCCCAAGTGCTGGGAGTACAAGTCTGTGCCGCTGTGCTCTGCTCCACAGCTTAGTAGCTGCTGTGGAGAGTGCTCTTGGTTCATAGAGAGTGACTGTGAGAAGCAGCTCAAGGTGGCTCAAGGCGCATGTAGTTGGCCTTGTGGTTTGGGTATAGAACGCTCCGGAAGAGCTCATGTGTTGGCAGAAATGTTGAGCAGTGTTACAGTTGAGTCGTGAGGCTTCTGATCTCCTTGGGGGCAAGTCTGCTGGTGCACTGATGGGCTTCCTGGGTGGTAAGGGAGGCGTCCCTGGGATGTGGCCCTGGGGACTGCATACATGTCCCTGTGCTCTGCCTTGCAGGTGCGCTCTCTTCTCTCCTCCCTTCCCTTCTCTTCCTACCACCATGCCTTATTTCTGCAGACTTGACCCAGCCCAGCATGTACTAAAACCTTGGAACCTTCAGCACTGCGGGCCAGTAAGCCCGCCTTCTAATCGTCCAGTATTTTGGGCCTCAGCAGCGAGGATGCTGAGATGGTTCTGACTCTAGTTCAACTTGTGATTCCTTGACTTTACCATGGTTCAAAAGCCCGACATATTCAGTAGATGCCGTATTTCACAGCTTGAATTTGATCCTCTGTCTGTCTGTCTGTCTCTCATTTAGCTCCCGGTCAGCCCTGAGGTCACGAGGGTAAACAACCAGCCCTCCGGTGTGCCACGTTGCTAGGCTAGGGTGTACTCAATGCATTTTCTACCTTGAGTATCTTCAACTGATTTAATTGGGACAGTTGCAAGTAGAGGTTGCAAGTTGAAGGGCATCTGTGTTTCGAGGTTGAGAAATATCCCTCCCTAAGCTGATAATGATGCTAGATTTTAAATTGAGTGAGATTTTAGACCTTTATGACCTAAATAATTGGCCACAAAGCATTTTAGCTTTAACAACAGTAGATGTTAACAGTAACAATAAAAGGTTTGCCTTTTCAGCAGATAAGTGTATATGTGCTTAAATTGCTACTTGTGTGTTTTGTATACACATTGCAAGACTGTGTTTCACCTGCTAAGATGTGTGGCTTCTAACTGCTGCCATCCCACTGTTTTCTTCCTCCACTTAACTAACTTGATATTTTGCTTTGTGCTTCCTCTTCCTTCCTTGGTTTTATAATATAAGCAGGTGTGTGTGTGTGTGTGTGTGTGTGTGTGTGTGTGTGTGTGTGTTTGTAGCATTGTATTATGTAGCTTTCTATACATGTTCTTCTCATCTTTTTACCTGACGACATAACTTAGAGATGAATCTATAATTAGTAATATAGAAAGATATTTCCCTTTTTATAGCTGTATATTGCTCTCTTGTGTGGATATTTGAGTTTGTTCAACCAGCCTCTTATTAGTGAACATTTGTATTGATTTCAGCCTTTTGCTAGTACAGATATTACAGATGGTCCCATAGTGTGTGTATTTTTCCCCCTACTTTTAACACATGTTGAGTAGATTGCTGGGAATAAATACTGCTAAGTCAAAAGGTAAATGCTAGCCAGGCCTGTAACCCTAGTAGTTGGGAGGTTGAGACAGGAGGGTCACAAAATCAAGGCCAGCTTCAGCAACTTAATGAGACCTTGTTTCAAAGGGATGGGGTGTAGCTCAGTGGTTTAGAGCTCTTGCCTAGGGTGTACAAGGCCCTGGGTTCAACCCCTAGCATGGTGGTAGTGGTCATTTTTAAAGGTTTTCAAGTTACCTCTTGATTTTAAAAATTTCCTCAGTGTTATCATATTCATCATGAAGGAGTCATAGACTAGGAGGGGAAGACTTAAGACTACTGACATGCTGAATATTTTGCCTGATGATGAAAATGTCTAATGAAAGTGTTAAAACTGGTTCGGTTTGCCAACTTCCCCATTCTCCCCTTCTTTGCTGTAAACATTTATTTCCCCCATATCCTTTGCTCACATATTACACTTCTCTAAGATTTCATGTTGCATAGAATTGAAATAATACCCCTTAAGCTCTTTTGGAACAGAAAAACATTTTTAAAAATTATATAGCCG